>JAODPA010087388.1:0-20809 GCA_025585075.1 Nepenthes mirabilis
GAAATAATTACATCATAACCCTTTATTTAAAAACAAATTATTAAATTTTAAAAAAAAAATTTCTATTTTTTCAAGAGATAATGCTTCTTTAGTTCAAGCATAGATCCTATCGCGTTTTCACATGAAAGAGCAATTAAACGAGAGGTGAAAAGTCCAAAAACAACATATTGAAGATCACGAGATTTGACAAGTTCGCAAGCTTCCAAAATTGACAAGAAACGTGGCATGTTTTTAAAATATCATCAGTTTATAAAAGTCTTCTCGACACTCCTTAAATAGTGAGGATAAGACACGACGGTCTATATAAAAATACTCCATCTAGCAATAGAATTACAAGGCAATCAATATACAAAATGAAAAGGCATACAATCATTCAAATTTAGCAGTAAACAATCAAAAGTAGGTGTGAAATCTGGACCAAAAATTTCAGGGTATTTAAAAAAAAAAAAATTTAAAGAATTGAATTCACAAGCATTATCGCCATCTTCCCTTTATTTCAAATCCGAAGGTGAAAGAAAGATTGGAAACAGGAGCCTTTCCAATGCCTAAAACACGTTTTCCACTGAGGTAGAAAAACATCCCTGTAAATCCCCAATTCCCCATCCTTACATTTAAAGGGGAGATCAGACGCTGTTATTTCATATCAAAACACCCAGGACAGGAAGTGGTTTATTTTTCATAAACGAAGTAATGATGCTAGTAACACTCAATCATGACGAGCAGACTTTACCACATAAAAAAAGGTCCACGAAGACAGATCTACCTCTGTTTTCATTCAGCAGCTGGCTTTTAACAAGGGCTGCCTCATCCTTCTAACTGAAAATATGGAAATGTGTCGCTGCTGCTGGGAGTTTGCACGGCCTTCATGAGAGTCCGATGACCTTTCCGGTGGAGGTGTCAATATCAATGTCAAAGAAGCAAGGCCTCGTTGAAAGCCCAGGCATGGTGCTCATGGTTCCGACCAAAGGATAGATGAAGCCGGCTCCAATGCTGGCCCTCACATCCCTTACTGGCAAGATAAATCTGCTCGGAGCTCCCTTTGCAGAAGGGTTGTCTGAAAATGAATACTGGGTCTTCGCCATGCAGATTGGCAGATTCGAGAACCCTTGCCTGCCGTACATCTCGATCTGTTTCTCTGCCTAATACCCAAATGCCTCAGTGTCAATCTCATGGAACTAAATATCCAGATTTCAATAGAATGTCGTCCAGCTAGAACGTGTAAGAGGGGATTAGAGGCGGCCATTCTTCATTGCCCTTGGTTCAGTATATATGAGGCAGGATGTTTTCAAATATATATTTACATAGTCAGGTCTAGAGCCCCTTTATGGAGCGTCTGGGCAATTTTCAACTGCCTGCAAATGCCTGCATTTGTGCTTGTGTAGTGTATAGTTCAAATTGTATCGGCCCAAAATAACTGGCTGAACTTTATGGCCTTTACTATCTGTCTTGTTCACTGCCCCTGATTCAGTATGATGCTGCAAGATGTTTTCTCATGCCTATATACATCTCAGGACCAGAGCCCCTTTGCGCAGCATTTGGGCAATTTTCAGCTGTCTGCGGAGGACAGTGTGTGCGTGAATGTGTGTGTGTGTGTGAGAGAGAGAGAGAGAAAGAGAGAGAGTGTGACAAACCTAGTCGCTCGACACTTCACCCTAAGGAGTAAAGACAATTTTATTAAAGGCTCGATAGGGCTTGCATGCGCATGAGGCGGGGAGTGTGAGAGAGGGGGCATCTGAATGTCAATAAATCTGTTATAATGCAGCTTAGTAGCAAGTGGTAGCTAACCTGTTGCGAGTATTCTACACCACTGGCACCATAAGACCTTGCTATTGCCTCTATTTTCTCTTTGATAGAAATATCCAGAGGATACAAAAACCTCAAAGGCTGTGTCATATTTTCACAAGCTTTCTGAACTGCAATCCCAAGGTTCACCTGAAAAAATCAAACTACAGATTAAAAATAAATAAGGGAAAATAAGCTTATATATATCTTTTATCAGGAAAAGAGTATTATCATTGCATATGAGAGGTGAATTGATATTATACTTCAATATACGCAAATATAATTCATCTGAATCATATGACAGAAAAAGAAAGATAAAGCCAAACACGAAGGCCAGTGCCACTAATGTCATATTTCAGTAGTTCCATCTGTGGTAGGGATTTCACTTTCCAGCAAGATGTTGTTACAAGGATTTTGATCCCAATACAAGAGGCCGCAGCAAAACTGATTGTATTAGCTATAAATTACTCAGCAACACAGTGAGTTTTTGTATTCATTTTCAATCATATCCAATGATGAATAAACATCGCTGAATCAAACTTTTATATGGATAAATATAGAATATGATTAGCTATGACCCCTTATTAAACTGTCATCTTCAATTTCATAATATCAATGAGCACCTTTCACTAGCTAATAAAAAAGGTTGGCTACAGAACTGAATTACTGACCGATCCTTTTCCACCATGGGCATGATGGGTACAAATAACAGCATCAAAAGCCCCTGCGGCCAAGGCTGCCTTTTTAACTGCATTCAATTCTGCATTTGTATCTGAGGAGAACATGTTGATGGCAACCACAACATTGACACCGTATGCCTTCGTATTTGAAATATGCCGGGCAAGATTTACACATCCGGCCTCAACAAGACTCACATTCTCAGTCAGGTATGCATGGTCAAGTGGCTTGCCAGCAGCAACTTCAGGTCCACCACCATGCATTTTCAAAGCCCTTACTGTAGCCACAATAACGGCACACTGAGGAGTCAACCTGCTATAACGGCATTTTATGTTCATAAACTTCTCAGTTCCTATATCAGCACCAAAACCAGCTTCTGTGACCACAAATCCACCTGGTCCAACCAGCTTCATGGCAATCATATCAGCAACAACAGAGGAATTACCATGTGCAATATTTGCAAAGGGACCAGCATGAACTAGAACTGGTGTGCCCTCAAGAGTCTGCATTAAAGTAGGGTGAATGGCATCCTTCATCAATACAGTCAAAGCGCCTCCAACACCAAGATCATCAGCTGTAATAGGTTCACCGGCTTTGGAATTTCCGATTACCATCTTTCCAAGTCTCTCTCTCACGTCAGATAGCGAAGTTGTGAGTGCTAAAACTGCCATTATCTCACTGGCAACTGAAATATCAAACCCAGTTTCTCTCAGCATCCCCTTCTCTTCAGGACCCTGGCCAACAGTGATCTTCCTCAAGAACCGATCATTGACGTCCATTACTCTCCTCCATGTTATGGAATCAGGGTCAATATCAAGCCTAGCAAATTTCCTGACTTCTTCTGGGGAAAGAGCTCCTGGATTTGTTTTATCAATACCAAGCTTCTTCAAACGCCTAAACATTATGTCACTGAAGCTTCTTTTACCTTCTTTGTTTGGTGGACATAACCGGTTAAAAAGAGCCTTATCTGATTGGGTTGCCTCGTGGAATATTCTCGCATCAATGGCAGCAGCTAGAAGATTGTTTGCGGCTGTTATAGCATGAATATCCCCAGTTAGGTGGAGATTGAACTCATCCATTGGGATCACTTGACTATATCCGCCACCTGCTGCACCACCTTTGATTCCAAAAGTTGGACCTTGTGATGGCTGACGAAGGCAGGTGACCACCTAAAGCAAAAGGAACTGGGACATATGAGAAGACTCGTGATATTATATAAATTATTTGCCACTAGATACCAATATATTGATGGACTCAATAGGTTATGTAAGCTAAGCATGACTTCAATACGTTAAAAATGTGACAACAAAACAAGGGTTTGTGAATTGCAAAGCAAAAGAAAGAAATTGATGAAATACTAAAAAGTACAGCAAATTAACAAAAAAGGGTTTAGACATACAGATGCAAAGCATGCATAGCAATTGAATCTTCCATCAGATTCATCAGAGAGATATTTGAATGTAACTAGCAATCTTCAATTATGGATTAAATTCATGGAGAAGCATTGAGCAGGATGAAAAATACTACAAACTTACAAATGGGTCAGAGGACCCTTTCCGGGGGGGGAGAGGGGGTTGGAGGAGGCTACATTCTCATAGGAGACATGGATGCACTGAAGCCACTTCAGCTAAGATTGTCATTCAAATTATTCTGCAGAAACCAGTAGCAAGTGCAGCAAAAGAAAGGGAAAGCGTAAGAAAGCTAACACTATCTATGAATTTTGCAGAAACCAGGATGTTTTCATCATCCTGAAGTAAATATTGCCAAAAAGCTCATTTTGCAGCAGAACCACCAAAGCTAACACTATCTATGAATTTAAACGGCCATCAGTATGTAAACTCAATAATTATCTCACATTCCAACATTCATCCTTTTTCAGGGTCCCTGTATCGCATGCAGCAATCATGCAAAAATCTAGGAGCCACATAATGTAAATACCCACCCTACCAAGGATCGCAAGTGTCACACACCAACAACCATAAAGTTAGTTCCGAACATCACGAAACCAACACCATATATTAATGAAAGTTGCTGCCTTCTACATGAGAACTTAGAACCACCATTTCTCAGGATAATATCTGAATCCTTCTTCATCCAACTAAGATTATCAGGCTGTCAGATTATTCACAAATTGAAGGAAAAGTTGCATATATCAACCACATTCCCCTTTAGTTGCGTGAGGGAAGAGCCAAATGACAAAATTTAAGACCATCTGGTCACCAATTATCATAAGCTAATAATAATGCAAATAACATCCCTCCTAATTTCTTAATCATTTTCATCACTTGGATAGATATTGTCTGCATGTTTCAAGTCTCAACAATGAAATAATCCACCTCTTCCACCCAGATGCTTCCTCTAGTTTTCCAATCAAGTTAAACCTTTTATGCACTTTTGACCTTTGGTTACAAGACTATGCAAATCAGACCCTGCATGAATGAAAAACCACATTTATTTTTGGTAGCTAACTCATGGCATTGCTTAAGATACCTTGTATCTTAGAAAGCAATTTAGGTACCAATCCAGTGACTGGTATAATTTGCAAGCCTGACAAACTCAACAAGAACCCCGCTGAATATTTTAAAACTCAAGTATCATAAAAGCTAAAAGCAAGAGACCGAGGAATCAAACGTTTTGAACACATTAAATAAAAAGAATCTAAAAAATCCCATCAAGCTAGTCAAGAACAGTACCTTCTTATCAAGGAAAGCTCCCAGAGCTTGACAAAGGCCAACAGTAGTTGTGGATTTCCCTTCCCCAAGAGGGGTTGGGGTAATCCCTCCAACCACCACATAATACCCATCTCCAGATCCTTGAAGCTCGTCAAGTACAGACAACAAAACCTATCACATTCCAAACACAAACCACTGAAATACATCCAAAAACCACTGCATACATGACAATTTGCACAAACTCATAGAGCACATTTATCGTGACAGTTTAGAAGTAGTACATGAATTGGAACAGGCTACATAACAACTATATCAAATGAAAACTGTGTAAATAGCAACTATATCAAATGGGCACTCTGTAACATACACTTGAAAATTAATATTGACTGCTCCAACAAGACAAGTCAAACACATCCAAGATTCCTCCACACATGAGAGGTCCCACATAATCAAAGGTCAATAAATGAGTGCATAGGATACTTCCGTAACTATAAAGGATCCAAGACTGGTATCACTAATTTATAATTCAACCCATAGATTGGCTTTTAGTGATATAGCCCTAAAGAACCATATAAATATGATGATAAATATACAATCAATAATACTAATATTTAAAATTTGAGATTCAGAATAATGAGAACAGTGTGGAAGTCCTTGCAGAGAACTTTTCATCGGTGGGTTTTAAGGCTGATAACTCTTCTTGGGTCAAAAGCTACCACCTTTCAAGTTAGGTGTGTAGATTTGGAAATTCTATGTGAAACAAGGCCATTGAAAAACGGCCATTTTGGCCATGATTTTGAGCTTATTTTGCCAAATCTGGTTTTTCACATGGCAGTCCTTTCCGATAGCTTTCCAATACTGCAGTATCACTAATTTATTACTCAACCCATAAACATGCTTACAAACCATAGTAATTAACCAAAAACAACCACACAGATATGACATTAAACATATAATCAAGTAGTACTAATCTACTAAATTTGAGATCCACAATAATGAGTACTTCTGCTGATGTATCAGCAATGCATAATCTCTTGATTAACTATGAACTAGATATAGCATCCACATCACTGAGACTATTTGACATGGGAAGATTACTTAATCAATTACCTTAGCATAAATCTGCAATAAATAAAACCACATAGATATTTGAACCAAACTCAGGAATCAATGACGCCTAAACACAATACAGAGAAAAAAAAAAAAAACACAACAATAGCATTCAACGCATTATGCTGAAGTACAATGACGATCAATCTTGGGAACTAACAAAATGAACGATATATCAGCATTTAGATAACAATATTGAATATTCTCCTCAATCTTAATATCTGCAGCCCAGGTAGTCAACTGTAAATCGGTTCTCGCAGACTTTACTTATAGAAGTGAGATAAAGTAAGCTTGAAGACGGGAGGTGGGGGAGTCAATGAACGAGTAACCTTGGCCTTGTATTTCCCGTATAGATCGTAGTGGGTAGGGCGGAGACTCAGTTCTTGGGCAATCTCTGAGATGTGGAACGGTTCAATAGAATTTGCAATGTCTATGTCCGCCGGTACCGGAGACACCACCTCTAACTTTCTCACCGTCCTTGATGAACCCATTCCCTGTCTCTCTCTCTGTAGCTAAACAGAAGGTGATGCTTACTCGTGGGCTACTCGTGGAATGTCAGATTTTATTGCAATTTTATGAATCTTTTCGTTGGTCAATCAGATGATCTCGGGGAGAAGAGTGAGAGGACAGGAAGAACATTGAATTTTGCGCTCTCTTATCCTTTGTGGAAATTATAAAATACTGTGCTGAAAATTACAACCATCTTATTGGTGGCGACGGCCCAACTAAATTTCCTCCATAATTCAGAACGGGAAAACTATCATAATATTATTATTCTATAAAAAATTCCTAATAATGGAAACATGTGAGGCAGCATCAATACGAGGACATAAATTATTCCATTTCTAAATTTTACCTTTAAAGGCAATATCTTGCAAACTTTTTTTTTTTTTTTTTTGCACATGAAATTGTCTAACAGAATTTATATTCTATGCATTAAATGAGCAGGTTAACTAAATAATGTTAATACATAAGAATATCTTGATAACTCAAGAAAATATTTATTTTAAATCATGTCTATTGTTCATTAAAATAAAATATTCTACAAACACCAAAAATTTGAGGAATTGGGTACCAAAATATTCCGTTGGAAAATGTGTCAGTGATTCAACTTTTGCTTTCAAAAAGTTAAATGGCATTCTATCAAATTTATGCCATAAAGAATCACAAATATGAGAAATTTTAAACGTTTTCACCGCAAAATTTTACTCTGACACTGATTGCTCTGACTATAACTCAACTATATCTATTGGTTAATGATAAAATCATAAAGTTTGGCTGGAGGTTAGATGCTACATAGGAACCTCAACTTTCATAAATTGGCATTAGAAATATCTCTAGGCACCCTTAAAAAATTATTAAACAACATAATATCTTATTTGTCCGCCTATGTAAACAAATTTACAAAAATAATTATTTGGATAAACATGCTCTAATCGCATTCGTAAAAGCATAAACCACGAGTGATGTTGCTTTTACTTTTGGAATAAAAAAAAAAAAATCATGACCACAGTCACGTTTTGATGGGCTCTAAAATTTTCCAACCAAGTCACGCAAATACCAAACCCTAAAAAAGTTAGTGACGAAGCGTTAGTCACAAGTCAGAGGTGGCTTCCTATTATCTACCTCCTCCCCTTTTCATATATAAGCAGGTCTTGTTAATAGCAATCCACGATCCTCAGAAATCGTAACAGCCATTGAAATTGCCTGGAACGACAAAATCTGAAATGACGGCGGTATTTGATTTTGAGATCTCTTTTCCCGATGATACCGCCTTGATTAAGGCAGCTGTGTTCGTGTTAGTTCAGGCTTTAGTTTATTTGATCCTCTCAAATTCATCAAATATTTTCTCAAATAAGAAGGCGGTGACAATATAGCTTCAAGCCTGCTTGTTCTAGCCGCATCTGGCATA
Organism: Nepenthes mirabilis; assembly: GCA_025585075.1. Taxonomy (NCBI): domain Eukaryota; kingdom Viridiplantae; phylum Streptophyta; class Magnoliopsida; order Caryophyllales; family Nepenthaceae; genus Nepenthes; species Nepenthes mirabilis. The sequence goes on from JAODPA010087388.1 coordinate 8,155, forward strand.
TGTGCTCGCCCATCTCTGACTTAATATTGGGGGCGAACCCAACAGAATCATCGACAAGTCCACTATCGAAGTTGTCTACTCTCCATGTGTCCAATTGGCCACACCACACAACTAAATTATAATCATAATCAAAAAGTCCACAGCCGACATGGCCTACTGTCTATGTGTCCAATTAAAGTATCGGCTTTGTTTATGTTGTTAAGCATAGTTCAAGTATACAGAATCATTCTCGAGCTCATTTAGGGTATTAGCCAATGTTGGGTAATGTATTATTCCAGTTAGACAAAATATATTGCTATTTTATGATAAAACCAAATCGTGAAGATTAAGACTGAATTTAATCCTCCCGACAACAAATTTTGCTACCATAGGACCGTATGACAAATACTTTGGTCAGATACACACGAAAGATGTGAACTACAATTAGACCTGAACAATATACCATCGGCACGGCGCGAATGTCAGTTTGGCTGTATGAACAACTGAGCTAAAATATGCCACTCCAACTAAGCTATCATTAATATCAAAATTTAGATCCCATGCCAAGATATGCACATGTCAACAGAAATGATACAACAATTTTCAGAAAAGCATAATGGAATCTAACCTGGAAACCAGTCCCAGAGAACTCATCGGTTTGAGTGAGAGGTCAACTAGTTGATTTCAGAAGACTAACCTCTTACCCAAATCAAATTAAAAGCCCCCCCCCCCCCCGTGGTATCCATTGGAGTGTGTCAAGGGAAGCAACAAATATAATGCATACTACTCTGGCTTTTTAGTAGCCAAACTGCACAAACGACGATGGCTTCAAAAGATTGTCACATGCTGCCATCAAACATTTGAAATAATAGTTTGTCATCGAACATTTGAAAGAATAGCAAACAATCTGCGGTAAAAGTAGAACTCATCACGATCTCTCCAAGACTTCAAATGAATTGTTAGGACCAGAAACCAGTTAAATCAGCCAATGTTGTGTAATAATTATCATCTTGAAAATTTAAGCATAGCCCATAAAAGAATAGCTACAATAATATCGTATCGAAACTTGAGATCCAGAATTTGACCGAATGAAATGGTTGCCTTTCTTTTGCAGGGATGGGGCTAAAAACAATTGTTAATTTCCATCCCTTCAATTCCACTCTTGTAGAATAAGCACAGCCTCAGCATAGTTATACATCATCAATGACCAAGAAGATGAAAGACCAAAAGCGTGAAGCAAAAACAAGAAAGGAAAAAAGGAAGGAAAAAGTCAAATAAACTTACTTAGGAACTTGGCAACAAGCGCCCGTTGTACATTTTGTCCAGTAATTGCCTTGCATCAGGCCTTCTTAGAAGTCCTTTATTATTGGGTAAACCAGTGCCCAAACAAACAGGACAAACAAGTTTCCCTCGGCCTGCTCCACCAGATACATGTTTATGTAAAATAAGCCAACATCGATGATTATGTTAATCCTATAAATTAAGGGATGCCCCGTGCAAACAAAATGAATACTGACAAAACCTTTATAGGGATTCACAGGGTCTCCCAAGCATCTGTGGGTGAACAATACAAGTGAGAGATACGTACCGTAGCAATTTGGACACTCAGTAAACTCATATACATCTTTAGCACGTTTTCTATTCAAAGCCTTCCATTTTCCTGTACCACCACACATGTCACCTGAATAAAAAGAAAACAATAGCTACAATGCTGGATGACTTTGTGGGAGTAAAATCTTAATTGATAACTCTCAATGCATATTGTTCTCTGTGAGAAACTATATCTTAATTCTACAGACAATGTCCTCCACCAATGACCAATCAACAGATAATTAATCCTGCGGTACAGAGGGAGTTTGTTTTCACTCTTTGTTGCTATGAATTAGGTCTTACTGGGATATTCAGCAAATAATTGCAATTAACAAATATATATTTGGGCATGACATATAGGTCATGGGAAATGGATATACAGAAAGCAAGGAAATCAAATATGAAAAAGATTCAAACAGGTCATGATTGTTAATAACTTATGCCATAAGCAATCAGAGGAGGAAAAGAAAAAGAAGAAAGATTAATCTGATAAACAAAAAGCTAACAAAAATGGTGAAGAGGAAAAAAACAACAAAAACGGAATTCCACAACCAAAAGCTGATAAACAGCTTGTCATATATATATATATATATATATCTCCTGAAGATTCCCATATGATTCAACCAAAAACATGTATAACAGGAAAACATATCTTACAAATAACAGCACCGCTACCGCCACAATTTCTACAAACAGGTCTTTCTTTCCCTTCTACCGCAATGGCCTCTTCCGTAGATAGGTAGTTTCCAGAAGTATTGATTAAAGCTATGGTTGAGCATAAGCATGACAGACACCAACGCCTAGAAATTACATCATGAGAACCCTGCAACTCAAGCAAAAATTTCTCAGCAAGAAAACTTATTAACAAAAGACTTTATTAGGATATTAGGATATTATATAATTATCCTTCCTAGATCAGAAGATATCAAATTGATATCTTCTAATTTAGGATATTTATGTATATTAAGATATATAAAATAATATTATTCCTAAATTAGATGATCGATTTCTTCTAATTGAGGATATTTGTGCAATGACCGTTATTATAATTCTCCTAATTTTGACTACTTCCTATAAAAGGATGGCCCATGATACAATTACAAATACATAGAAATACAGAAATCTTTCTTTATCTCTCTCTTCATCTTTCTACATGGTATCAAAGCCAAATTTGTCAAAACAACTCTAACCAACTTCTGTTCATTATCTTTTCTCCTCATCATCTTTTAGATTTGAAATCAGCACAAGTGGTGCATGAGTGAGATACAAAAGTGTGTCTGGCGCCATGATTTTTTTAATGCAGCATATAAAATCATTTCATGGACAATGCCACTTTTTGGAAAGCAAGATCGCTCTTTTTGATCCATACCTTCTTCCTTCTGTTAACATTCTAGGCCAATTTCATTACTTGTTTATTTAAATGTTTAATGTGATTGACAAGACTTTTCTTCTTTGCACTTTGTTTATGATCATGCCAAAGATTAGTCATATAACAATGGGGATGAATATACCCAATTTTTCCGCAACCATGGCAAGTAGGTACAAAGTAAGGAAGGAGTACCCTCTATTAGATCGACTTCTTGTTTGATTTGTGAAGAGGTTCTTTCTTGCCTTCCTTCTTATATTTCGTAGCGGTTGGACATTATTCATAATTCTTTTGTTCGTCTCATTCATATTTGGTTTGACCACAACATTGGGTACATTTATCTACTCCAACATTGTGACCTCGGTTTGATAGGAGTAGATGTAATGATATTCCTCTTAGGGACAGAAGTGGCTGAAACGAAAACAATTTTCAAGTTATCATTTGCTTTGGATATATTTTCAGTAAATCACATGTGTTTGTTATTTTCAGCCGCCTTTCCTAGACCTAATGTATGAACAAGTTTCTTAGTTTCAGTCAAATTTTTTTAGATCATTTTTGTATTTTCAAGGTCCATTTCAAGGGTTTTGATTTTTTCATGTAATGACTTGTTTAAATTTTCAAGATTTTCATGTTTGATACTAGCAAGGACTAATTTGGTTCTAACAATCTGTTACAGAACGGATTTTTTTTTTTTTTTTTTTTTGCAATCCTCCATCGATCTCCGAGAACTGACACCAATTTTCGATGGCCAGGTCCGGGCCAATCGTGCCTTCCAAATCACAGGATCACAGATGCCATCTAGGACTCATACACAAAGCGGAAGTCAATCTATTTATCCAACGGAAGCATTTACATTCATTCCCATAATTCATTTCCGAATACATATAGCCATGAACGTCTAATCACAAAAGTTTATCGAGTCTAACAAATCATTATACTAATTTCTTCTTCGTGGCAATCGTCCAAAAGGTGCTTCTAAATACTTACAAACCCTTTAGATAAGCTCTAGTCACTCCGTCTCATCAGGCACGAGTTCTAAATTTTCATCTAAGGGGGGAAAAAAGAAAACAGTAAGTCGGAGCTCAACAAGGTACATGCAGATTTTCCATAAAACGTTCATGCTGTCAACAGTTACAGATACATATACAGAATATCATTTGGCCGGAATCATGCAGAACAGTTAGAACGATAAATGCAGGAAATCATGCATCGTATATATATCATACGGTAGTATTTGGCCGAACAAAAGCTAATCAGAAAGTCGGAACAAATAATATTTGAGCATAAAACAAGCCAGTCACAATTTAGCTTCTTTTATTTATTGCTTAACGGAAGGGGGCTTTAATCGAAGATAAATTGTGCACATCTTCTCACAATCACAGCAATACCTCCTTTTACAAAGCCCCAATGACGGCTCTCACTTTCTCCTTGTACAAAACCCCGATGACGGCTATCACTACCTCCTTGTACAAAGCTTCGAGGACAGCTCTCACTTTGGTTATTCTCGATTATCACCTTAAGGTCCTAAGGCATGCCGGAGAATCTTATCTCTCAATACTAAGGTCCGAACTTATTTGTTTTATCATAAAGCCGATTCACATTTTCTTTGTTCATCACAAGCCGGTTTCAAAGTTTCAGTACAGATGCCGGTTTCAAATCATAATACAAAGTCGGTTTCAATTATAATACAAGGCCGGTTTCAAAATTTACAATACAAATGCTGGTTTCAAAAGTTCGATACAAGGCCGGTTTCGAAATCACAGTGTAAATGCCGGTTTTAAAATACGATACAAGGCCGGTTTCGAAATCACAGTACAATGCCGGTTTCGAAATCACAGTACAATGCCGGTTTCAAAATACGATACAATACCGGTTTCGAAATCACAGTGTAAATGACGGTTTCAAAATTACGATACAAGGCCGGTTTCGAACTCACCGTGTAAATGCCAGTTTCAATTGTAGTACAAGCCGACTTCAATTATTCTTGGCCGGTTTCAAATTAATATGTAAGGCCGGTTTCAAATTTATATGCCAGGCCGGTTTCAAATTAACGTGCAAGGCCGGTTTCGATATTTACTTAAGCCGATTTCAAATTATATTATAAGGCCGGTTTCAAATTCGGGTAATGCAAGTGTCATACAAGCCGGTCTACTTTTTCATTTTCATGTACTCCAATTTAAACATAAGTTTAGCAGAAGGCAGAAAGTATGCATTCAAACCAAAATACAACCTATCAAATAGTAATTAAAACGGTATGCATTTAATCTAAATGGGAAGAAAAAACTGGCAGTTTTGTTTAAAGCTGGAACTTTGGAGACGGAAATATAAGTGCTTAAGCATGAACTTTAAAATCTGGGCACACGAACTTAAAAGAATGATCGTCCGATACACTTACAATATTCTGAAGTTAAAACAAAGTATTAAATTATGAACTTAAAAACAGGGGGGGTACACTTGCCTAACAGTCGTTCGCCCACCCTTATAGACCGGAAGCTTTCTCTCCTTCTCTACTCCTTACTATTCTTCTTGCTGGTTGCTCGCACCAGCTTCCTTGATCGAAGTTGAGTATATATAGAGAAGGGGTTAGGTGGAGTAAGGGGGGTAAGCTACCTACCTCGTACTTCTTTTCAGACTGCTAACGAGGTGGTTCATCTACTTCATTTAGTTAGGGTCTAGTTGGGTTCTAACTAATTAGTAATGTTGATCATTGTCTTTAGTTGCTCTTAATTTATTCCAGTCAACTCTTTGGTCAGTGCTCAGGGTCGGCCACCGTTTCACTTATTTTATTCAAGGCCGGTCAACCCTTCTCAAGGCCGGTCAACTCTTTAGGTTGGTCAACATTTTGACACTGGTCAACATCCGGTCAACATCCGGTCAACATTACAATTTCCGGTCAACATTACAATTTCCGGTCAACTTTATCTATTCCGGACTTCAAGCAGTCCGATCATTCTGTGGCACAAACTACTCCGGTTTTAAGTGGCATAAGGCCACTCCGGCCTCCGGAGTTCATCATACTCTTAGTTTTAATATTTTATTCCAATTTTAAGTTTTCTTTTGAAGTTAGGATCTCACACAATCACTTTCTTATTTTCGGATTTAACAAATTTGTGATTGAGCATTTTTTTTTTTTTTTGTTCTCTTAACTTTTAGACACTTCCTATCATAGGTCTCTTGAAGATCACCGTACTTATTTTCTGACTCATCTTCAAATTTACAACATTGTTCCTATTTTCTCTCAAATCCTCAGTAACACCTAGTTTCCTAACCAATTAATTAGGTATTGTCAGTTTATTTTGGATTTAATTTGAATATATTGGAAATAATTGTATAATGTGAATTTGAAGGAAATTCGAAGCTCGCCCGATGTGCGATGGCATTTTGGAAATAATTGTATTATGTGAATATATTGGGTTTAATTTGACGGAAGCAATTTTGGCATCTGAGGCACGCCTGATGCCCCTTCGTGTGCACTTTTGGCAGATTGGGCATGTCTGAGGAGCGCTCTTGGACCACTTGAGCAAAGTTTAAATAGGTTGGAAGACGCTTGCTGCACGCCTAAGGCGGCACTCGAGCATGGCTTGGAAAATTGCTCACACTCGAGTTGCGCCTAAGGCAGAGATCATGCTAGGCTGGGGTTCGGCGCGGTGCCTGAAATGATGCTCGTGTGCCGATTTGTTTATATAAGCCGATGCACACTGTTTTCAATTTGCACAGGAAGGAGGAGAGAGAAAGAGAAGGAAAGGAAGAGAGAGGAAGCGAAGAAGAGAGATTTTGAAGCATCCTTTAGTCAAATCTGTCAGATTAAAGGTTAAGGAAAGTATCCTTATGCCCTATTATTGGTCTATTTCTATTTCCATTTAGTTTTGCTTACATTTGGTAAATTTAATATAAATGCACGTTATTTTACTTATCCTACTTGGATTATTTATGCATGCATGTCATTTTTATTGGATGTTGTGGGATTTTACTTCAGTTTTGTTATTATTTGAGAATTTTTGCTTGTTTTGTGAAAATAGATAAACATTTTTGAGATGTTATGTTTATGTATAAAAAAATTTGTAAAGGAAATGTCATGAAAACTTATATATGGACCTTGCATGTTGTATCCATGCATGTGCTTCAGATTGGGTTCTATCTTTGTGTATTCGATTCAATATATGTACTTTTTTTCAAGGTAAAAAGTTTTGTGTTTGATATTCCCAAGTGGAAGCTTTATTCTTTTCTACCAGATAGGAAATGTTTTAGATTTGATATAGAAACTCTCCCCAATTTGTGTTTTTATAAGAACTATTATAAGGAATTAAACAAAACTAATATATTCAAACGCCTAATATATTTCGACAGATTTAAGAATTACACCTATCATCCACGGGTGGCAAAAAAAAGTTATATTTCTCCCTGTCTATAAGGGAGAATATGTAGATGGCCCACTTATGAATCTAAATAGTAGCTTATAACCTAAAGTTACTGGGAGTACATGTAACTCTTACTCAAAGTCAGTCTTATGATCTTTAGTTTTCCAATTTGAACATGTTTTGGATTTTCGATGTGTTTTTTCCTACATTTGATTTTACCTGCATTTGATTTGAATACTCGAGACTTTAATTTGAGATTCGCAGGTTTCAACTACCCTTTTGGATTTGGATATTAGATTTGAACGGTTTCATACTTTTGGATCATTTTGCATTTGTTTTTGGATTATGGATTTTACATACAATACCACATTTGGACCTTCGTTGATTTAACATCTTGGATATTTGGACTTTGGCTTTTATGGGTTTCGTATATGTTTATCAATCTTCGCTCTGATAATGGACGCATCTGTTTTTTTATATATTATACACTAATACACTGATATAAGTAGGTATCCCGATGTTTGGATATTCATGATATTTCGTTTTGTGTTGGTTTAGCATTGTGGTTTGTATTGATTAGATAGTCATTTTTTTCTTACGGACATTTTGAGCAGGTTATACATATTTTAGGATGGGTAATTCGAAAAAATCCTGTGATGAACAATATTATTGTTTATTATTTTTGCTATTGTTGGGGCTGTTGGATGCTTTGTCATATTCGACTCAAATTTGGGGTGTTGTGTTGGATGTTGTTTTATTTTAAAATTTTATTTTATAGATTATAATTATTATTGATTATTTATATTACCTACTTTTGATTTGGGTTCATAACATCCTCATCAAATCTCCACATAGAGGTTATGAACGCCACGCAATTTACCTCAACATTTTCTGAACATCTTTTGTGATGCTCATCCTCTTCATCATTGCTCAGTATGGCATTCATTACTTGTCCCTTTTGACATTTAAAATTTGGACATTCAATTTGAATATGTCCAAAGCTATGACTATTATGACAATGTACTCCTTGAGGTTTCTTAGGTTTTACATTTTTAATGTCTCTTTTATCCTTCTAGTTCTCTATATAGGAGGTTGGGTTTTATTTTTGTTTATCAAAAGAATTTTTGTTCTTTTTTCAAAAACATTTTGAATTTTTTATAAAAAATACAAAATCTTCATTGCCAAGGGTTTCTACATCAAAGTCATTTTCTATTTCTTCCTTGACAGATTTTAGGACGATAGATTTGTATTTCTTTGATTGAGGCAATATGTGTTTATAGATTTAAAACGACCTAACAAGTTCTTCAATTTTTACTTAATCAAGATCTTTATTTTCTTTGATGGGTCTTGACACCCAGGGCCCAGAAAGGAAGGCCCAAAAGGCTAAGTCTATAAACTAAGAGACTTACGAGAATGATTTGTCCCAAGAGGCCCAAAGACAGTCATTCGTGTCCCAAGAGGCCCAAGAAGCCTAACTTAGCCTAAGAGGTTAAGTTAGCCTTAGAAACTCGAAGACCTGGGCCAACGTCTCAAGAAACCCAAATAGCAATAATGGTCCGAGAGACCAATTTAACTCAGGCGGCCAGAGGACACCATAAGAGACCTATATCACTAATGAAATCCTGAGGATATGAAGCCAAGAACATAGCACTGAAATCCCGAGGGCCTCTAGCAAGCGAAACTCCTAATTAATGTCCGAGAACCTAACTCAATGAGCCTGAGGATTCGGCAAAAACCCATAGGGCTTTTTAAATATAAGGACAATCTCTTCATCTCTGAATCATCAGATCAAGGGAAAAGGGGGCCAAAGTGACCGAGCCCGCCAGCTCAAACGTCTCACATTACCAAGGAGCACGCATTCTCTACAACACGCTACCTCCACAGGAAATCATGGCGCTCAGAGCACGCGCAATCATTACGGGACTGACGTCACCTAACACGCCAAATCAGCAGAATTGGTGGCAGACTCCCCAGCGCACGCCAAATCAGCAGAGTGGACAGCTGACCTCCCAGCACACGCCAAATCAGCAGAGTTGGTGGCTGACTTCCTAGCACACGCCAACGCCACGTGTCCCCATTTCAAGGGCATGTCCCCCTATAAATACCTCACTCATACGACTGAGAAAAGGATTCCAACGGCTAGCATTCTGCATACACACTATGAGAAGCGTCTAAGAAAAAGAAAGAATAAGAGAAAAAAGACGCAAGAGAGAAAGCTAGAAAAGAGAAGAGGGAATAAGATCCCATGTGTTGTAATCTTGTGTGGCTATCAAAAGTGCAACTGTGATCAGTTGTAACCCATTCTAAGTGTAGTAGAACCTTTCGGACCCAGCGTCCATCACCGTGGTTTTTTCCCCTTTATTAAATAAGGGTTTTCCACGTAAAATCCTCGTGCATTGGGCCCTCCTCCATTTTTTCCTTCCTGTAACGTCATTCTCATCGAATTTAACGATTACTATTGTGTTGCACGATTCCATCCATCCGAGGGCATCGAAAGAGTGCAAAGTGTGAACTCGGACTCTCGTCGTACGACAGTCAGAACTCGAGGACGCAACACTCTTCAATGGTAATGACCTTAAGTTTAAATCGCAAGAAGAGATCTCATGACTTTCCCGACAATGCAGTTTTCAGGTATTCTTTCCCCATAATTGAACGTGAAATTTACAATATCATTTAATTTGGTATAGAATTTATCAAATGTTTCATCTTCTTGCATTCTAATCTTTCCAAATTTTGTTGTAAGCATTTATAATTTAGAATTCTTAACCATCTTAGTTCCTTCATGGGTAATTTTATCTCCCAAGCTTCTTTTGAGGTTTTGGACATAGAGATATGCTTGAACTCCTCCATAAAAACAACCATAAAAATAGCATGCAATCCCTTATTGTTCTAATTGCACGTATCTAATTCTTCTTTGGCCCATGACAGATCTTTAGTTTCGTTATTTATCGTACTCCTAAGTAGTGCCCACCCTGATTGAGTACTATCCCACACTCGTTCATCCATGGATTTTAGGAATATTCTCATATGAACCTTCTAATAAGTATAATTACTCCTATCAAAGTAGAAAAAATAAACAATGATTGACTACAATGTATCTAGTTAATGATCAAAGATCGAGATGTATTTTTGATACCAATTGAAAAAGACTAGGATGTTTTTAAATTTAATTAGTTTTGACACTATAAATGCGCAGAAGTAAAATATACTCGAATATACCATACACGTAAAATATATTTTAAACTAGATGTAAATCAAAATAAATATTCACAGCTAATAGTAGTACCAAAATAAATTTGAACAATAAGAAAATTAACACAGATTTTGGTGATGAATGAAAACATTGATAATCAACAGTTACTGAGTATAACCCTCCGAACTTTTACAAGTAGTGAAAGCAACACACTGAGAAAGTCAACTTATAATTCGAGTAATATAGACATATTAAACCTTAGCCAACTTATACCTAACTTGTGGCCCTTATTAAGAAATTTTTTAAATTTGCTTGCAATAGTAGAACCAGACACATTTTGATCTTTTTGTCAATCTTACTTCACTTGGAATAGAATCTTCACAAACTACTAGATCATAGTGTTCTTGCCATCGATGTATCAAACAAGGGCTAACAAGTCGAAACTAGTGTATAAAATAATAGAGAAAATGTTGGGAGAGAAAAGCTTGACAATTATCTCAATAGCAAAGGTTTGGTTTCTTAAACAAATGATGGCTATTCACTTTTATCGTAGAGAGCTTAGAGTTATAGCCTTTATGCACTAATTTTCATCATTGATAAATGTTTGGAAATGAGGTATTTATTGAAAGGATTGAAAATTAGGGCAAAAACATGCAACTGTTTAGAAAACAGTGCCTCAACTCACATGCACCCCATAGTCATGCATCGGGTGCAAAAGTTTTACTAGCACACGTGTACTACTTAAGCACACATCATGCATAAGTATTTTAGGAAAACAGCATTCATGCACAATTCAGGCACACATCAAATGTAGAAATTTTGGATAAATAGAGTTCATGTACGGCTAAGCCGCACCTCACGTGTGGGCATTCTGGTCAAAATATGAATATCACTTATTAAGCACATGTCAGGCGTAGATACTGAAAGATAACGCATTTGCGAACAATGGATGCATAACTAGCTCTAGTATTTATTGATACTTGAGAAATTTTTCAAATATCTGTTTACCTAATCACGGAATATACTAATATAAAATATTCTTAACATTCACGACTCTACGCTTTTTACTCGTCATAGTAACACTAGTATCAATATTCTACTATTTTATGTTAACAACACGATTATTACTACTGATGATAGTTTTGACATTCTTAAACTTAAATTTTTTTTTAGGTCAGCGCTTTAAAATAATAGGCCTGGTCTCCTCTGCGACTTTCTCGGATTTCAGGCATCTCCCACATTTAAAGGAGATTAGAAGCATACTCGGCTTGAGGCATCTCCCACATTTGATGGTTACTATTTGACCCAAGCCAAGTATGCTTCTAATTTCCTTTCTCATGCCAGGCTCACTGATTGTAAGATGATTAATAGTCCTCTGAAATATAATGTCAAATTTTGTGCTATTAATACGAGCCTCTTTTTGATGCTATCATTTATCACCAGCTAATTGGGAGCCCCATATACCTCACTATTACTGGGCTTAACATTGCCTATGCTGTATATCTTATGAGTCGATTTTAGTATCCTCTGCATTCTATTCACTGGGAAGGTGTTCTTCATACCCTCTGTTACGTAAAGGGTGCCCTATTTTATGGCCTACACTTTTCCATTCACTTTTTATTAGAGCTTTGAGATTACTCTGATATTAATTGGATAGGTGACCATACTAATCGATGGTCCACTACTGACTTTCTTTGGTTATTAAGGGATTTTCTTATTTTTTGGCATAGTAAAAAATAGACCGTTTCACTCTCTCTAACATTAAGGTTGAATATCATGCTCTTACTAACACTATACTTGAGCTTCCTTGGCTTTTACAAAATATTGATGTACCTCATCCCAGTGGCACCTCCCTTTATTGTGATAATCATAGTACTATACAAATTGCTTAAAATAATGTATTTCATAAATACACTAAACATGTTGAGATTAATTGCTATTTTGTGCAATATCTCCTCAAATAAGGTACCTTTCGCTTCTTTCCGATTTTTACAACTAATCAGTTGGTCGATATCTTTACGCTCATTCATCTGGTCGTTATTTTTACTTGGTTTCCAAACTCAAAGTTGGTATCCTTGACACCATCTTGAGTTCGAGAAAGGAAATTAGGATATTATACAAATTTCATTTCTAAATTAGAAATTGATATACTCTAATTTAGGATATATA
>JAODPA010087399.1:0-24556 GCA_025585075.1 Nepenthes mirabilis
TGGATTTTAAAGTGTTTTAAGTTAAATTATGTTTACTCTATTATAATTCTAAATATGTATTGCTAAATTAGGTTATTAATTAAAATTAATTAAAACTGAACCCAAATTATTCATTTTTCCTCTAATATGAAAAAAAAAAAGAAATTTTTGATAGGGTTCCACTTCACAAAGTTCCGGGACATCACTACCACTACAAACAGCACCGAGAGCACCATCACCTTCACAGCCATGATGAAGCCACACCGCTATACCTGCGCAAATTCACACTATACTCTCACCACAGCTGCCACCACCACCACATAGGTGGGTTTTATTTCATCTTGTGGCTCTCGAGTTTCGCTAAGGTAAAATGATTGATTTTACTGCAACAGGATTTCCAAACCAAAGAGTTGATAATCCTGGTGCACAGGGTTTCAGAGAGGCAGAAGGTCCCTCTGACGGCGATAACAATATTTTAAAGAGATTCCCGACGGAGAGGAAGTACTTTTTTTTTTTTTTCTTCATGTTTACCATATCTTTATATCAAGTGAAATGACAAAAGCTGATTCATACGATAAAAAAACGCATTTAATGAGATTTAAGTTTGTTGATAACGACTCATTTTCCCCCACTTAATGGTTGAAATTGTGTATTAAAGCTGATGGCACCACCCATGTATTATTCATCAGCATAGCATTTTATTCATTTTGATAAATGCAATAAACTCCAATATTTGGAATTTCCTTTCGATCAAACTATCGTAAAAAGGCGAAAGTAGGAGAGGAAAAAGAGAAGCTCAAGGAAAGAAATCACAAAATGCTCCAAGCTTTCTGCACAAATGTTGTATTTGTCCTTCTAAGTGGGGAACAAGGGAAAATTTCCCTTCTCTTTCCCACGGAAACCGTTTGCTCAATTTGTCTAAATGAAGTGGGGCGCCCCACAAAGACCCACCTCCACCCACCTACTCGTTTAGACCCAACCCTAAAGCCAGCCATACCAAACCCAAAAATCGATAATGAGGGACTGCATTCTGACCAGCCATGTAAGGCTGCGTAAAAAAGTGGGACGGGGATGAAGCATACGCACCGGTATATGAATTGGAGAACCTACGCACCCATTTAAATAAGGAATCCCCAACATGTTAGGAGCAGGGCATGCAAAAATATCCATCTCTAGAGGTAAGGTTTGTATGTACAACGTGTTGTTATGGTCAGCCTACTAGGTAGAATTGTCATATTCACCCAAAGGTTAGGAATATAAGTTGAAAAAACAAATGATGAATATTAAATAATCATCCATTTATTTTGTAAACTTCTAATCCTCACGCCTTGACACAGACGAGAGTCTATTTACCGAGAGAACCATAACAACACTGGTAGATATATGCCCCATTCTCAAGACCCTATATTACACAGTTATATGAGAAGGAAAAATAAATTAATGCATGTTTCAATAACTACAAATATATAATCATAGAAAACCCGTGAAAAGGAGAAAAGTTTATAAAAATTCTCACCAACATAGATCAAATATTAAGCAAATTATGGAACAAAAGATGAACTCTCGAAGATGGCCAAGAGGAAGTGTCATTTCTTCCGAGACAGAGCTGCTGCGATGCCGCCAACCACAAGCCCAACAGCAGTTGCAGCTATGCCTATGCCAATGACACCATCTGCATTTCGTAGTTGTCAAATGTCATGACTTCATCAAATTAGGGCAAACGAGAGTAAGTTAATGAACACTGATTGCTATCACCTTTGGTGATTCGATCTTCAATGGCTTTCTTAAGGGTCAGGGCCTGCCTCCAATCTGGAGCAATCTGAAAAACCACAAACATATAACTGATTTCATCAACAGACTAGAAATCAACGCTTAAAGATCTAGTTCTAACTAGTCTTAGACCGCAATCTAAAATAGTATCCAAAACAGCATACAAAAACCTAAATCCACGTTCACCAGCTATGCAAAAACAAAAGTAAACAAGAAATGTAAGATAGCAAGGAAGGAAGGAGTGTTACTCTTGCTTGTTGTACTGATGGAATCATAGGATGGGCACATTTACAGAAAAGAAAAAAGAGTTCGAAACCTGCAAACATCTTTCCACCAGCTGCCTACTTTTGGAATAATCCCCGCTTCTGTAATAACCAACAGCTAGGAGGTAAAGCCTTTCTCGCACTTGCAATGGGTTGGTAGAGCTGGATAAAGAAGCTGTCAACAGAAATTTTGTTAAAAATTAGACAGTAAATGAAGTTAAATATAAATCTGAATCAAGTAGGCCAGCAGAGGAACAATAATGCTTTAGGTTCCGAAGGAATGCTCAGGCAAAATCTAATTTCCTCACCTTCAAGCATTGCTATTCCACGTTGAACATCTTCAGGCTGTCTTGAGTGCACAAGTGCCCATGATAACCGCATGATACATTCACTTTTAACTTCATCAGAGGAGCCTTTGTTAGCCTCAGCAACCTCTCGCTCACAACCCTGTCCTTGCACGTGAGTAATCATAATCCCGGAGAGAAATGTAGGATAGATTTTACAAATTTGTAAGTCATAAAATCTATCCAGGGAGCCAGTTTGTAAGTTATGAACAGCTGTTGCATAACTGGTTTGTGGAAACCTTGAGCTCATTGGTTCAAGCTTTAGATTTAAAAACCACAACGAAGAGCACAAGGTTTTCACATGGTAAGATTAGGGGAGAGTTAAAGGCATGCATCCTCACCTTGTGCTGCAAATATTTTAGATTTCAATTATAATATCAACAAATTCATAACAAAATACACAAGCCTGATTAATATATTAACCACATTCTGAAAGATCTATTTAAAGGTTAACTTAATCAACCACATCTATATTGTTTCATTATGTTGGAGGCAACACAATTTAACCAAGCAACAATAACTTCCCCAAAATCAAAATTGTTCTTCCCTTGCAGTAAAGCACTAAACAAGTATATATGTGATCATACAATATTGTGTCTTCTCTAAAACACAGGCATTGATCTAGCAGTCAAAATTCAACTCAGTTCCAACAATTTGACTACTAAGTGTAGTGTGCACTTTGTCAACCAGTAAGCACAAAATGTATCTTAAATCTCACAAGCATTAAAATTAATGTGATAGAATATGATGCAACGAAGAATGACAGCATCCATAACAGTCCCTTGTAAGAATGGCTGTGTCATCCATTAGCTTGCATTGAACCTTCTGAGTATTAAAGCCTTGGCCTTCCATGATACCATTGTAATGATTGAGCTAAGGGCCTAAGACGCAAAAATGATAGGAAGGCAGTGCAGTGCCCCAACTCAGAAATTCTGATGGTTTATAGTGTCAAGACAGTAGCTTCAAACATTAGCATCTTAAAGTAGTTCTAGAACAAGCAAAACAGATAAGCCAATGATCAGAGCATTTATGCAAAGTTCATGGAAAATAAATTGATGAAAAAAGTTAGATTCCATAACAGCAATGAATCATTAGCCTACAATCCTATCCACATAAGAATTTGCATGAAGAACATGATTCTTCATCAGCTTTTCATGAATAAGCCCAGAGCAACAGATCTAGAGGATCCCCAACAATTACAACCCCTCCTGGACGAGAGGAAAAAAACAAAAGAACAAAGTAATGTTGGGGAAAGGTGCAAAGTCATCTTTTGAAGAGGTTCCCGTGTAATGAGACTCCAGGTTCTGTTGTTCTTGTAATTATATCATTGACTTTGGGGTTTGGCCCATCAGCTAATTGGTTGGAAATATATCCCCTTGACTTTTAGGGATCTAAAAAAACGTATTCAAATAGAGATTTTGGTTCACTTTTTTAGGTTTGGTAATGAGTGAAATTGTCGGCACATTTTTGCAGCAAAATTTCCACAGTATTAAGCATGCTTAAACTAGTCATTCCAAACGAGGTAAGCTAGATGAAAATCGGCATTGCAACAAATCCGCATTTTCCCCCTAAACAGTATTGCAACATCACACTTTATATCAGAAATAAGAAAATATGGAGAAACAGCTAAGCCTTACACCCTAAAGCTGCCTTTTCCCTGCTTCTCGTGCTGCTAGAACTGCATCCTGTTTTGCCCTCCCTTTTTTTATTGGCAAGTAAAGGGGACATCAATCAAAGGACTCTAAAGGGGCTATCTCAAAGGTGCATAAGACACATACCAGTAGATAAAATATTCCATCCATCAATAAATTCTCAGGTATAGATCCACGGTACCAACATAAGGACAGAGAATTAATTGCTGGGTGTTATAGTTTTCCAATTTACGGGTACAGGATGCAGATTTTTCAACTCATTAACATTACCCTTTTTAATTCCTATAGCTTTAACATTCCCCAATTCCCATTCTACACCAGAAATCAGGGGGTGATCCAGGGAGCCCTTCCCCCACTCCCCCCATCACCCCCGAGATAAAAGGGGGGGGGGGAAAATACCAAGGAAAAATAGTTCTATTAGTATATCGAGAACTATTTCGGATCTGACAAAATAACTATATGAAATTGTACTAAAAGAACTATTTCAAGAAATAATAACTTCGTCCCTCAATGAAAAACACATATGCAGTTTGTCCCTTCAAATAAATGGTTCCCTAATTCAGATCTGACAATACTGACACAATCAAATGAACTTCTATTAGTTTCATACATTAACATGCTATTTTCCCAACAAGGATTCTGAGAAAAGAACGGAACCGCTAAAATAGCAGCAGAAAGGAACCCTTTCCAACAAATTCTAATTCTTCACTCTCATAATTCCGAAAAATTCAAGCACATCGTACGTTTTCAATTCCAATGGAAAGATAATTAAAGGTTTAATTGCTTGTTTAGTTCCAAAGAAGCCCTAATCTTACCAAAGAACCACTCCCAAAAAAAAAAAAAAAAAGGACGAAATCTAAAAAATAAGCGATTGAGAAAAGGGGAGAAAGACAAAAGAGTATCGCTTGCGGAATGTTTAATACGTGGTAGTCAACCAGAGCGCAAATCTATCTAGAAATTTGGACATAACAGGAGAAAAAAACTTACAACGATAATATCACGATCGCACCATGGAATTTGATCGCCGCCTGTGAAGAAATTCCCGATGGACTCGAAGAACTTGCCCGTCTTTGCTTCCATTGATGAGGTGAAGCCCAGCGAGCGAGCGCGCGAGAGAGAGAGAGAGAGAGAGAGAGAGAGAGAGAGAGAGGAGCTCGTCGGTCAAATTACAATGAAGATACATCTATTTGCCATATACTTAAACGCCAAAGTTTATTTGAAAATATCACATCACATAAGCTTAAACAGCAAGATTATGATAACATATTAAAATATATCAGATACATTCTATAATTTAAATAATTTAAATTGTAATGATAAAATTATCACCGTTAAAAGTATGAACGGAGTCCAACCGCTCCCTAGAGAACAGAGATGCAAAGGTGAACAGAGTGGAGTGAGACTTTACCCATTTCCCAGTGTTCCTTGATAAACAGCATTCACACAAACCAAATCCAACAGCAATTGTCGTTCTAATGCACATTCTCAAATATTACAAGTTTACTGACGGAAACAAATCTCAAATTCTCTTCATACAAACAAATGATAAGCATTTCTGACCATTTTCAGCAACAAAAAGTACAGCAGATCCCAAGCTACTAGACATGTTAGCATATCCACACAGCTACTATCCATACCTGCTGAGCTACTCTTCTTCGGGTTCCTCCTCTTCTTGGAGGAGATTTTCTCGGTTATCGTGCGCCCAAAAACCACGGACGTCTATTAGCATGCTGGCTACAGTCCCGCCCTGTCTGCTTGCTAGTAAATCTGCCAACGTTATCCTCAAGGGATCGCCGGGCTTTACCATATCCCATATCTCATCCCTCACGTCCTCGATGCACAATTCATAGTTTCCTCCTTCAATCCACTTTTGGTGCACATCTCTGTTTCATAATCGTTGGTAGAATGAGAGATTAGCTCAAATCAAACTGTTAACATGATGAAGATGGGGAGTCCTGTTAGTTTTTTTTTTTTTTTTTTCATTTTTTGTTATCCCACTAAAGTATTTCATTATTATAATTTAGACAGTTAAATTTATAAGATTGATCTAATAAATTTTAATATATTATTATAATCCTATCCATCCAAGTTGGTGTGATGAAATTCCAACCGTTGGGAGTATTCAAGGGTTCTAACAGCTCCTGAAGATGGACTTTTGGGTCCAATGCCAACCATACTTGCAGAAATCGCTCAAGAACAGGGAGTAGCAGATAGCAGGTGTTTTGGTAGGAAGATTGCATCAGGTTACATCACAACTTATGGGTGGCCGTATTTTTCAGATTCTTTTTGTTAATTGAAAACAAGGAAAGAAAGAATAATGCATAAGAATGAAGGGGTTGCAGCAAACTCTGGTGGTTCTTTTTCATTGCAAGTGAATGCAGTGAAAATACCCAGAAATAACTAATAAAAAAACAATTCAAATATTGGCATTTCCTGCTCATTTCAGAATTTCTACTTTGTTATTCCCATCATCTGGCAACCACAGGATGATTAAAAGAAAGGTGGCACAATTCGATCCTATGGCTGGCTACCC
This sequence comes from Nepenthes mirabilis, assembly GCA_025585075.1. Classification (NCBI taxonomy): domain Eukaryota; kingdom Viridiplantae; phylum Streptophyta; class Magnoliopsida; order Caryophyllales; family Nepenthaceae; genus Nepenthes; species Nepenthes mirabilis. The sequence goes on from JAODPA010087399.1 coordinate 6,542, forward strand.
TAGACCTGTTGGATTAAGTGTTTTTGTTAGCAACCCTCTCCCCTTCTTTTCTTCCATGATTCCATTAGTAGCACAAAACATTTTCCCTGCAGCAACGAGGCAGGGAGGAGGGGTTGGTTCCATCAGTAGCCAAGTGTTTTTTTCTCCTGAATCTCACATTGAACTAACATGTATACCTGAAGAGTGTGTGAACATCAGCTGTTGTGAGGTAGCCCCTTCCTTGGAGATCCAGACACCGAAACAAGTAGGTTAAACCTTCTGGAGTGTCTTTGTTTTCGAGGGCTAGAACAAAATCCAGAAAACTTTCAAAATCCATCTCCCGAGTATTTCCTCCTCCACATTTTCCACGACGTACATGTTCGTCAAACACTACAAAGAGCATAGAAAACCACACATGGTGTCAAACATGGTCAAAGGACTATATATCTCAAAAGTGTGATAATTTTCCTATAATCTGAATGGGCATGTACACTTAAAAAGTAGAATTGATGCATCATACGTTCACCAAACAATTAAACAAAAAAACCTAGAACACTATGTTGAAGCTGAAGATTACAAAAAGGTTTTCAAAAAACTTAAAATTGTGTTTAGGGGATAAAACCTATATGACCAAAATCAAAAGTTCAGCAAATGTGTTTAGGAAAGAGGCCCATCATCATTCCTGCTGCTGTATTGATCAAAAAAGGAACCCTCATATGTTTGTGATCCATTAAAAAAGAAACTTGCACATCTGATGAATTTACCTAGACATCATTTGACCAAAGAAAGAAAACATTTTTTGCGCAGACTGCACAGAAATCATTTGTGGGAAATTATTGGTTTGGCACTACATCAACAAGATATTAGCATTTGAGGCTTCATATCAGAAAATGAATTGGCCTATGTATATTTAGATCTGGGGGATTGGTGGTGGTAGGTGGATGATGACTGCATCAAGTTGTTCAGGATGACAATCTATGACAAGACTTCCTCGTACTAGAATCTTTGAGACGTAAGTGTATACTATATGCTCTCATGCATACATAATACAAAGACTTGGTCTTCGAAGCATCAAGCTTTCGCAAATCTAAGAACTATGACCATTCCTGTCCATACTCCTGAACCCTCAACAGGAGATTTCTGTCACCTGACCCATCTCTTCTTTCCCTATGATTCTTCAGAGATGGCATTTCTCAGTTACAATCTGGTTTCTAGCTCATGTCAGCGTGTCGAAAGCTGATAATCGTTTTCACAAACAAGGACAGTGTTGTACATGGTCAAAGTCAGAACCAACCTCTTTCAATGAATATGTCTGTCAGGGTTCCATCTGCATATTCTCGAAGCTCTAGCTTGCTCAAGGTTCCATTCATATCTTTATCAAGTTGAAGAAACATATCTGCATTCATCAGGAAAACTCAATGTTATAGCTGCAACAAACTTCCACCGAGTAACTACGCAGGATAGCGGCATCCCACTTTTTGTGTATAACAGAATCTATAAACACACTAAACAGAGAAGCTTAACTAGCAACTGCACACTAACACATGCAAGAATAAAGAACACAAGGAAGAGACACTTAGATTGAGGGACGACAATGAGACACTTTTGAAGATAAAAAATACATAATCTTGAGTTTTAGAATATCAATACTCATACATGACTGGCAGTGGATATATGAGTGTACATTCGGAAGTTGAGCAAACATTCGACTTTCAAGTTAAGAAGAACAATTTGGAAGTTATTTCAAAGACAAACACCATCCAAAATATAGCTTCTGAAGCTGCAGAACAGACATAGGAACATCCCTCAGTTATGGAATTGCAGAAGCATAACAAACCTAGCATGATAGAATTTGTTGGCTTGCCCAGCAAACATGAGTTCTGAAGTCATCAAACACTTGTGGTGAGAAGGTAACATAATTGTCCTAAAGATGTGAAATGACTAAAATTATGGTTCACCATGCAATCTTCCTAAGGAACCTCCTTCGTATGATCCATCTTACAAGTGCAAAAGATACAAAAGTCTTAAAGTTGACATTTGAAATTTGAATTAAATGAGTTGGATTTGGAAGATCTGTCAACGCAGGCCTGTTCTCATGTCATGATCTTTCCTGTCATATAGCAAAAGGACAGTATAATATCTATAACAATGAATATCAGAATGTGAATAAACTATTTTGGTGTGCCTTGGCAAATACATGATGCATCCAACATTGCTGGCTTTAGGAAAGGTAATGTACAGAGCAAAGAGATTGTTTCCGTAAATTAAATCCACAACCTCTGGGTCACAATTTAACAATTCTACTGTTGGACCAAGGCTCCTCATTAAGAATTTTGGGTTTCTATTGAGCTAATTGTGGAGTGGAAGTATTTTTGGGTGCCTACAGGCACTATATTTTATCATCCTTGGTAATGGCACTTCATCACATAATCTTCCCAATAAATATCTTATTAGTATGAATGTGATTTGGTCTGGAAATGCAAAAGTTGAGATAATGATCCTGCAAAATTTACAAACTTTAACCAGAAAATTTTGGCTACCTCCATTTGATGACTCTAACATCTTTATGAAAGAACCAATATTTTCAAGGGTACACACCAATACCCTGAGGTTCGATAAAATAACAGACCAGACACCGACATTTATGGAATAACAGGTGATACCTTCATATCCAACAGCAGTGGGAAAGTCGTGAATAGACTAATTGGAAACTCAGGTAGTCATTTTCCCTTTACAAATTTGCATCACTTTGCTCACCAACTAGCTAACAGTCAAATAAAAAGCTGATTTGATGCCATATGAGCTTCCTAATTGGTGTTTTTTTTTTTTTTTTTCACAACACCATTTGACATCCATTACATAATTTACATTACTACAAAGCAACACAGCTTTTCACCCGTTAGGCCACTACTCCCCAACACATATCCGTCTCTCTCCCACACCAGCCCCTCCTAAGTACAACCCGCCCCTTACAATTGACTGAAGAGAGGCTCAGTGACTGCATTCAGCTTTCATCCCAACCTGCTAGTTCTGTATGCAAAGCAAAGCCGAATTGGGTCTGCAAAATATAGTTGCTACCAATTTGCACAAGCCGTTGATCGCCACCCATCAATCCTCTATCCACCTCCCTCTCTCCTCTTTATACTTACTGAATCAAACCACCTTACCCCTCTCTCCCTCCTTCCACTGCAACCCATATATATTCCTCCATCAACCTTGCCCCTTCATCCCTTCCCCTTTATCTCTATCCCTTCCCCCTCGCAGCACTCTCTCCCTCTAACCCCACCATATTCTCCCTAGTTGACCAATTAAATTTTTCAAATTGTTGTCTTCAAAACACCAAAACCTAAATAACACATCTCTTTAAATTACAGCAGCTGCATTAGTGCAGACATTAGAGACTAGTTAGAGGTGCTCGGAATTCTTCAACCGGTTTTCTTTGTATTTGACAGTGGTGATGGTCAGTGTTGAAACGATGGCTGAACTTGAGGATGAAAAACTTAACTAAATAACTAATGGAAGAGACTGCAAGTTTTAGTTAATAGACTCACTCATATTCTACAAGTTTTAGTTAATAGATCCACTCATCTTTTACTTTATGAAATTACCATGGGTATTTCATGGATAAGAAATTCGGTAGAAAGCCTTGCATGCGTTGATGATTGGCTACGATTTTCTCACTGTCAGAATTCCGGTCATCTGATGCAGGTGAGGCAGTGAGATGGAAAGCAGAGGCAAAATGATGTAAGATTTTATTCTTTTGATTCTCAGTTTCTGTTATATTGACAGTGAACAATGCCTAACAGTGATTGTATTGGAAGAAACTGGTGATTGTGGCAATGAAAGGGAACAATGGCGCCAATTTGCCTATTTATTCCCTTCATTTATTTCAAGGGCAGTTTGGTCATAGTGAAGCAAACAACAGTCTTTTATTTCCATATAAGATGCCACCTCAGCACACTTAACAGAACCCTAATGGCTAGAGTAAGGAGGGCAGCGAGGAGCTGATTGAATTGAATCCTTGAGGTACCAGTTTGTAATTTTTTTAAATATCAATGTATTGGTTCATAATTTTCCCTAAATTCAGGGTACCAGTGCATAATTTACCCTTTTCTAAACTCGGACCAGATAATCAAGTGGAAGATGGGCTGACTAGGACTGCAGTGTCTGAACAGGATAATCAGGGTTGCAGTAACAATTTATATAATATTTAGTGGGGAAGTCTTACAATCGTAAAACATATGATGGTGGTAGTTGATGTCTCCATGGAGCCCTTTTGGTCATCTTTAGGTCAGCTACCTTTCTTTTGGTCTCTCTTTAGCCATGTCTCTTATTCCTAGGAGGTCTTCTACCACTAGCAAGTTTTTTCGGGAAACAATATTTATTCTAGTATGGATGGCAAGCAAGCCTATATTTCTTGGTTTCAGTAGGACTCCTTACTAGCATTGTTTCTATATACTATTATCTAAAAATAATCAAGTTATCAATGACTAGATAAAACCAAGAAATAACTCCTCACGTGCAAAATTATAGAAAATCTTCTTTATGATCAAAGATTTCCATCGAATTGAATACAATTGTCTGTGTGATAACATTTACTATACCAAGAATATTAATAAACCCGATTATTGCAATGGCTTAGGATACCCTTTTTTAGCTTCTAGAGTCTATCTCTTAGTTCAAGATTCCTTTTACTAACTAGAATCAAAGAATTAGTCGATCTGTTCCTCCCAAAATGGGAATGGGCTAGGGTTATAAGCTTATAATTATAGAATTATCTGTATAAGTATTCCTTAACTCTTTTTTAAAATGAATTCACTCAACCTCAATTGCAGAAAGCAAATCACTGCAACACAGCCGCTTTTTTGTCTCTCACGCTGCAGAAATGGAGAAGTGGTAGATTGGCAGACTGCCGGCCACCTCAGGCATCAAGTGATGTAGGGAAAGGGGAAGAGCAGGGGAGGGGAAGGAGAGGGGTAGAAACAATAAAGAAAGACTAGAGGAATAAAGACAAGAAAAAGAAGAAACCAAGGAAAAGAAGGGAAAGAAGGTCACAAACAAATAATTTGCATTCGATGTCTCAAAATATTAATCAATGTTCTTAAATAATAGAAGTAGGGGTTCTTATATAAAGAACCCGATACCTAAGAAAATTGAAAATAAAATCACCATCAAATAACTCTTAATTGGAAAATAGATCAAAAAGAAATAAAATCAAATCACTACTAAAAAAAAAAACTCAAATCTAATCTAATTAATAATCAAAACTACTATGGAAATAAAATCAAATCTAATTTTAAAGGCAAATCAAAGCAAATCTTTGTCTCAGATGTCTGTATCATCAAGCCAGACAACTTTTCACATTCCTTCTCTCTGCAACTTACAATATTCAACATGATCTCTGGAAAAGTCCGCAAGTCGCTAAGAGAGATGGGCGAAAACTAAGAAAATATATTTTGGGATATCTCTAAGGAGGTTGGCTGCAAATGAGGTAGTAAAATATCAGGAAACATCAATGGCCAAGTTCAGTAAAATCTCTAGTATGTCAAACACGAAAGAACTACAGAGACCATTGGCACAAACACAGACAAGTCTTTTCACATGATTCAACTGTTTGGAGTGCGTGAGGAAAGACAATCCTTTATTCTCTCAGCGATCACCCACTAGGAGAAGAAATGGGAGTTATCTTTAACAGCAGTAACATCTACGTATTATTTTGCAGACGGAATCTATATGAGAACAGATTAAACAGGGGCATGACAAAGCACGCTGTGGCTCTTCACTGCTCCAAAGCACTATGTGATCAAAGTCTATGGTTGTGGTTTGGCATTATACTCAGGGATAGTTCAATTGAGTAACTCTTAGCTTCATTTTTTTATCCAAAATCTCTATGAAGTTAAACAATAAGATTTTGCATGTTTTTTAGGCATGAAAGACAGAGTAAGAGTGAACTGGGAATTTGAAAATGTCAGGCACAGATCCCACACTTATGGACCATGAATGCTGGTTTATATTACATTTTCTGTCAACTCTTTCATATCCTTTCGGGTGCAATCATAAATGTTGACTGTTGATTCAGTATCCCTTAATCAAAAGTCCAAAAGAGAGGCTCATATCATTAAGAACATTTACAGTATGCATACAAGCCATCAATATCAGAAAACACAAACCATGAGAAAAAAGAAACAGAAAAAATCCAAGCGAAATATGAAAGTTCAACCTCTGCATTACTTCATGCAAACTCACAATAATAAGCAAGAGGATGATTCAGGTGCAGGTGAGAGAGAGAAAAACAGGAAGCATTAAATGAAGTTACCTACCACATATGCGTTGGGCAGAAGTCAAGGAGAACCAATTCTCTGCTTGTTCAGTATCAGTAACTTCTTCCTCACTTTCCTAAAATGTGCAAAATGGTTACAACAAAATTCACAGAACTCCAAAGCACATTTAGGGCATCATGTCGCCTATAGAGCACATTCTTATTTCATGAGATACAATTTCTAATCAGTTACAATAAATACACAATGTCAGATTGCAACATAAACTCTGATGTAAAATTCAGTTGTGAAATGGACCTGCAAGGCAGTGTCAAAAGATATTTACACACTCTGTGGAGACCCAGATACAACTCCACAAATTTATCAGTGAAAGTGAGAAATAAAAACGTACTTGGTGCAGCTCCATCAGTTCCTGAAGACAGTTACTGAGCAGCACTTTCTTGATGCAGGCCTTTCCTATACAAGCAAGAAAACTCTACTTAGTTGTTCATTCTCTCAAGGTCAGGCAAACATATATTCAGAACTAAAACTGTTCAGAATCAGATCCATCATCTTGGCAGATTTTCAAAATAGCAAATATTTTGGATGCAGCAGGCAAAGCCACCGAACATTTGTGTTTGTGTGTTTTCTTCAACTGAAGACACAATTCATAGGTTTCCAAAACAAACAACCCAGCACTTCTTTCAGGGTGATGCATAGAATTTCTCTCCTTTTGTTTGAATGACTCCACCGCATAAAAGAGTGGCCCAATGCACGAGGCCTCCCAAGATGTGGGCTCCCGAGAAGGCCTTTTGTATATAAGCAATAAAAAAGACGGTCCAATAGTGGCCTTCCCCATACAAGGGTGAGCATTTATTTCTCTCTTTCCCATCATTGGAGCATTTACTTCCCTCTTTCCCATCCAAGAAGGTGAACCAATGCAAGCCTTTAATTGTGCAAGCAAGAAACTATACTCAGTTGTTCATCCTTTCATGGTAAGAGAAACAAATATTCAAGACTAACATTGTTGGGCAGGTAAAGCTTTGGGTTCCCTTAATCTTTTCTTACCTGTTTGTTGGGCTCTTATAGCAGAAACAGAACTATAGATGGGGTAGACAATAATGCGCTCTTGGTAATCCTATATTACTTCCACTTGGGACCTGCCAATTCAGGTGTCAAATGGCTGTGAAGTGGCATCATGTCATTTAACTTATTTTTCAAAGACGGCATTCTTGGCATCTCTCTTTCTGATACATTCTACCATATACCGGTTTTTAAAAGAATAATTCTTCCAACTATTTGCAACCACATACACAAACTACTACCAAGATCTACATCTATACTAGGCGTGGCAAGGTTATCCCAACATGATTTGCGATAGAGACTACCCCTAACCATGAAATTGCACTTTCATGAATGTACAACTTATTTGCATGAAAGAAGCTAATAGAACCATAGGGTCTGACACTGAAAGCGTCATAAAAAAAAGTGTGTTAAACTATTGTATAAAACCATGAACATTCAATAATGTTCTCATGATAAATGGGAAAGTATGTGCACATACAAGACAAATCATTTTTTTTTTCATGAATTCATATCAGAGTAAATAAACTAATAATTGCAACAAGTGCTGCGACCAGAGCAAACCTCGTCTATGCGGATCACAAAAGAAAAAGAACTTGTGCGCGGCTATACGACAGTACATTTGCATGAATGCAGCAGGCATATCACGAAGTTGCGCAAGGTTAGGTATAAGGCCTCTTATGTAGGCTTCCATTTCCTGGAAGAAGAAAATTTAAGAATTAATCTTTCAAGCGAAGGGAACAGTAAATGGTGTCATGGAAATGAATAACAGGTGCGGCCACTGCACCCATCTCATTCAAAGGGGAAATTTCAAAGTCAGTGTGAAGGGGGGAACCAAACCAAGTTAGGGCATAAGTACCATACATGAGGTTGAAGGAAACCATCAGAATCCTCATCAAGTTCGCTCATATCAATTCTTGCCTGTGTGAGTGAAACCTGAATAATATCATACGTTAGCATCAGAAAATGATACTAGATAAACCAAAAAAATATATAGGAGGGGAGTATTTGTACTTTGCAGTGATAGGCTCCAATGTACATCCAAACTTACAATAGTCAAGGCTTATCCTTGGTCTTTATTGCCTGGATGCTACAATATGCTTAATAGGTATAACCAACTAAATGAAAAGCTAACTGTTCTGCTAGACTGTGTAATACATCATACCAGCTAAGAATAACAAACAAGTACTTTTGAGTGCTATGATGGAGGCCCAAGTAGTGATATGACCAAGTTCCTATGGACAAGTATGGAAAACTTTGCTCAATTTGTCTCACAGGATAAATTGCAAGAATGAAAGAGCTTATTCCTTCATCAATATGGGGGAATAACGTTGCATAATCATTATATTAGATAGTCATTGATCTAAAAGCATTGGGTTAAACGTCTTTATCCCTAAAACGCCAAGCTCTCATAGATAGTTGAAAAAGAAACTTTTATGGGACATGCAGCCCATTCCCAAGAAAATAAATCCTATTCAACATAGACAGCTTACACAGAAAGGTGCTAATCTTTAAAACATTTAGCAGTCCATATTGTTGAACTTTGTTACTAGTTCTTACTTTCCCTTGCTGTATTCAACAAGGGAAATACATCCATTGCACTACCAATAACCAACTCCTCCACCGCCGAACAAACTCTCTCCTACCCTAGAACCTTCCCCCACCTTGCTTGCACACTGCTGGCGAAGCCTTACTCTCCCCTTCCCTTTACCCATCCTTACTTCCACTCCTCCCCCTTTTTCTGCAACTCAAAAGGCCTTCGCCATCTTGGTCATGGCCTCCAAAGGTGGCCTCCACCTACAAGAGACCAGCAGGGGCCTCACATCAGGGTGGAAGTACCAACGAGGACGAGCAGGTGAGGAGAGCAGGCAATTTCTACCTCAGTAGTGGCCTTTCCCAACCTGCAAGAGGTGGCATCTGCAGCTGATATAAGGCTGGATGTGACCTCTTGTCAGTAGCAGAGGCCATGCAACCCACTTGAGGGGGAAAATCAAGGAAGGAGCCCAAGAGATGGGAGTGGGAAGGGAGAGGTGGTCAGTGGGGGGAACGGCAATGGTTGAGGGGAGTTGGCCCTTGTTAGGGAGAAGATGATTGTGGGGAAAAGACACAATGGGAGGGTTTCAGAATTTTAGATTGTTCAAGTTTATCTAATTGTTTAATTAATTGTTCAAGGTTTTTTGATCTTTCTATATATGTGGGTTTAATTGTTAATTTAGTCTTTAATAACTCATTTATGGAATGAAAACACTCAACTAAAGAAAAATTTTACTGAACAATCATATTCTACAAAGTTTCGTACAAAATTGTAGCAAAAATATTGTGTGTAAAGATTTGCAAAATGTTGAATAGTTACATATATCTTCACTATTTTACCCAATAATCATTGATATGTAGAGTCAGGCCACACTGAATACAACATAAAATTGTGACCCCAATCCCCTTGTAAGTTGCTTCTTGTGCCCCACCTCACTAGGGAAAAAAGGACAAATGATGACAATGAAAATTCCACAAAACTGTCAAAGGCTTGTGAAAACTGGTATTGCAACAATAGAATAACTAGACCCACCGTGCGCATCACATAAAGATAGAAAGGAAGAATAGCAATTCTTCCTTGCTCGTCTTTTTCAAACTTCATAAAATTTGAAGGGCTGAAGAAGCGTCGACATTTGGGGCCTATTTGTTCTGTACATACAGAGGCAATGTGGCAAAAATCTTCATAATTCATCTGCAGATTACAACAAAAACATATCAGGCATATTAAAAGCTCATAAAAGTTATGAAAACTGGAAGCAAGAACTACATAGTATAAGAGGACAAACACATCACCACCACTAGGTCACCACAAAACATTCCTGATTAGTAGTTAACAGGAACTAAATCAGCAGTCAGAGAAGTCAATTTTCTGTAATATACTGCCAATTTCTCTGAGCCACAATGTAATAGTCACATCATTAGATGTCAGCAATAATGGTATCAGAGAATAATTATGAACCAGCAATCATATACCCAAAGATTCTACCATGAGAATACTTAATGAAGGTTTACTTTGCAAGCCTGCTTGATTCTGTGACCAATACAATACGTCGTGAATTTGCAATCATAGATAAAGCTGTTATTTCAGGTTTGTAGATTGATTGTTGAAGAACGCAGGAATGGTAGTTGAGAGTACAGAATTTCTCATGATACTTGGACAAACAGTCCATGTCAAGTACAAGTAGAGGCTTCTTTTCATTGCGTGTGATATTTCCAACAGAAGTTTGATCACCAAAGGGCTTTGAGCAATATAACTAACTGTAACACAGTAAAAGATTAAAATAAGGACAGAAAGATTAGAAAGGGGAGTTTAAAACACCTTCTCAGCACCAGTGGCATCATCAATAACACAATTTTCTCGTAAGCAAACCCACATGGCATCCAAGTCATCAGCATTCAGCAAAAGATCTGATTGTTTCTGCAACATAGTGCAAGGTGTGAGACCACACCATAAGCTTAACAAAAATAATTATCAATTGGCAGCTTAGCAACTCAGCAGCTGAATTAATGGTTGACAGTATACTGAAAGTTACACATTTTGGGATTTTTTTTTTTATCAGATAAAGGATAACTTCTCTGATCCACCTAAAATGCATAATATTTTCAGTAATACAATTAAAAATAAAAAATAATATTTTGATCAGGACATCAACGAAAGTCAAACATACATGAACATTCTTTTATTTGTAACATATGTGAACATAAAACAGAAAACTTATAACTTTTAGTAGTTAGGTAATTATTGTCTATTGGAACTTCTTCACACTCGTGCTTGTCGAGTTTTCATCAACTGTAGGTATGGTATTTATGCAAATTTACCTTTTACGTATTCCAGCAGTGACTCATGAGCCCTTCAATATAACAATTGACATAACAGTTTTAGCAGGTACCTTTAAAAATCGATATTTTGCAAGCCTCTGGACTCTGTGACTGATGGATCCTTCTTCTGGTTTCTGAAAATAACATTATGACGTCAATTTCAACTCAAAAGTTTTACAGAACTCTTGCTGATATTGCAATAAGCTTATCGCTTAGTAAAACAACTATAACGCATACCTTCTTATAAAAGCTTGGTATCGTGCCAGCTTCTGCACTCTTTTGTTGCTTCTCTTTAAATATGTCAAGCAAGATTCTCTTCGTTTCAAGTTCTACAATAGAAAATAAAAACATGGAGAAGCTAGGCTAGTTGCAATATGAATGATCTTTACAACAAGTATTGTGCATCGAGGTTTTAGAATACCAGAAAAACAAGTTGTCTATGTCATACATCTAAATAAATTGTAGAAGATTGATGCAACTGGAATTTCATTAGGTGGCTCCATCTGTAAGGACGATATCAAAGCCTACATCTCACTAAGTAAAGTTGGCTATATAAATTTGCTTCCACCATTTCTCTCAGTTAAGCGCAAAATCTTGAAACATAGAATCAATTTAAAATCCTTCTGGTATTACGTATACTCAAAAGTTCCTCTAGACCTACCATGACCTTCTTTTGGTCTCAAAACCCAACCAAATTACTTATGGGTTCGTGATTTGCCTTAGATTTTAGGTAACCTAACCATTATAAAAGTTCTTCACATTTCCAAGCAGCCCAACACCTGCTTTAAAATTCAATTGACTGAGGTACAGGAACAATGTTTGAATTCACAAAATGCAGCCACCACAAGTAAGAAAAAACCTCGCTGACTAGAACAAATTTGAAAATGTGTTGCATGACTAAACATAAAGAATGCATCACCAAAGTTTTTAATATAAACAGTATTGCAAATTGAACCTAATTGTCAGTATAAGGCTCTTGTATGCAAACAAGTCAAAAACTATTTTTCATAACAAACTATCAGTTTTTATCATTAATGAGTAAGCAAAAAGAGACATGCATATCCTACTTTAAGTGCGGCATTTGTACAGTTCCCAGGGTATAATAAGTATTTAATGTTTGTAATTATGCTCCAAGTCTTCACAGTATGTTCACGAAAAAAAATACAACTTGGGAGTGAAAATTGCTTTGCGCATCATCATCAATCCCATATTGAGCTATCCACACCACACAGAATGCCCACATATTTATCTGGCCTTAACCCTACTTCAGAAAATCCCAGGTAAATTTAAAAGAAACCATCAAACTGAATGGACCACTGACCCTACCTATTAACCATATCTGCAAGCCATCCAGATTACTGATGAATTTCCCAACTGTAAAATCATTCTACACAATGACTGAAGCAGAAACCTAGCCATTCAACTGCATAAGGGAGCAACTAGGAGGATTTCTACATACTGAAAAGCACTTGTCGCACACTCATTACAACTGCATTTGTTTTGTATTTCTAAAAATAGAGGCAATCCATCAATAACACTATCTGAACATGTAAATAGTATCCCTCACACTCCACATGCTATGCAACTTCGCAAATCTATATTAGTGACAAATACAGTATACCCAATACCAGACAATTCTTCTTGTTCCTCACTCTTCACTAGCTTTCTTTTTCTTTAGTTCCTTTTACTTTGGGGGAAGGGATGTGTGGTGGGGTTCCACGTGGTCCAGATAATATACACATTAATTTCACTGCAGAATGACTGATATTTCAAGCTGAATCGAGCATCTGGTCTAAACCTAACTTTTATATCCCTTAGCCTACTCTATCACCCCTTTCAAAGCAATGTGGCTTGCACGTTTGAGGTTGGCCATTTATCAGGACAGTCTTATAACAACGCCAAACATATGATCCACATATTATTGGAAAATTGGAGTCATGCATAAAAAAGATTGTATCTTCTTGTGAGTACTAGGCTTAGACAATTCCAATTTACACTGTTTATTGTATTGCTTTATAACACTATTTTTACAACAGCTTTATGAAATCATGGAATTAAAATTCACGTTGATTGTTCTCAGTTTGGTTGATTCATGGCATAACAATATAAGTTCAAGTATCTTCCTTGCTAGACAAGGGCAACTCAAGATGACCACACACGCACGCACACACATACATTGTGAGTTTGTGTGCCCTCACGTATGAGGTGCAGGATAATCATATTTTAGACCAAGCTAATTCATTTAGCATTACAATAAAAATGACAATAAATTGCTATCTCTATACACACCTAATCATAAATTAATTCAAAATCAAATTAAAGCGAAAACTTCAAACATGCAGAGAGACTCCATAAATTGCTTCCGAGGTGATTAACTTCCAAAGAAAAAAGGACACCCAGGCCACAACAAGAGGCCCATTACAAATAGACAAGTTCAATGGATTGAGATTTGTTGGGTCCCAATAAAGTGGACTCATGATAATTGACCCGGATGGGAAAAGTGGAAAACCTGAATGGGAAAAAATAAATAACCCAGATGGAAGAAAAATAAAGAGACTCAAGTTGGTGGCCCAATCCAAAATAATGTATTTGGCTTAGTATACAACTTAATTGGCCCAGCCCGAATATTCTAGCCTAGGCCGCTAAAGATCAACTATATCTTGATATGACAACTGATTGTAGCATCAATGCGGACTAAAACTGCACCCACCAACTGAAATTTGCTCTACCTTAGGAAAATAGCCTAGGCTGGGGACCTGTGTCAACAAAGCTTGTGGCCAAAGGTGAGTTGGTCTAGGAAAAGCCTAGGCTGTAGTGTGCCGTGCAGCACAAGCCACCGAAAGGTAAAGTAAGACATTTCCCACAAACAACGCTAATAATGTGCACCTGGAAAATCGATTCTACCTGGACCCTTTAATGACCCGTATCCAAGCATGATCCGAACCTTTGAACTGGTTTCCTGCGTACTATAAATAAAACAGGAGGTAAAAAGGTCCCAAGAAGATTCTTCCAAGAACCCCTCCGAAGCTCAAATCAGTAAAATATTTTAAATAATAGATGAAATAAACAAAAAGTATTATTATAGCCAAGGAAAAAATTTCTAAGCCTAGTACGTCGAACAGATAGGTTGAAATCTATTTGTGCCATATGGTAATTTGGAAGTTTGAAGGGTCTTATCATTCATACCCTCTACAGCCTATCCAGCCCTTAGACCCATACTGAGCTTATCCGGGCCTTAAAATCAGAGCTGGGCTATAACTCTCCTAACACACAATGCACAAAAATAGCCATCCGGATTAGGTAACCCACTCAGAAGCATACCTTTAAAAAAGTACAAATTAAACACACCAAAAATTTTAGGAGTTTCAAATATGTATCAGGGCAGATTTTCGGAGACCTAGCTAGAATGGATGCAAAGAGTCATCGAGACCTTAGAGAATAACTAGTTAGAGCACATAAGGCTACAATCCCTATTAAAGGCAAAGCACATTCAATCAAAACGCCCTAGACCAAAACAGTCAAATGAATTAGCTAAGGGGCTTAAATGAGTTCCAAAAATCCAAACTCAATAAGTTATAGACCCAGAACTCTCTTTGATGTGAACGATGGATTTGAAACCCTCATCATGGGACATGAGAAAGGGCAATAGCCGACCTACGCAAATATAAAAACAATCCTCACACTGAGGTTGGACAAGCATGCGAAGGCCTGCGCAAATGCAAGAGAATCATGGAAAATTTTGGGAAGCGAAGGTCAAAAAGCCGCCAAGAGCCCCTATAAAGATAAAAAATCGTCAGGAGGCCAAAGTGCTCCATATGCGGGCCAAGTCTTATCCTACGCATATCGTTGACTAAATAGTCTAATAATAGTACATCACTAATCACCCCCAAAGGATAAGCCATGATTTCATGACCACAAGAGCAAGACGCTCAAGGACTAGATGTGAGCCACCCTAGGAAGGCCGACATGAGAGAATAAAGAGAAGGCCTAGGCAGTCAGAACGAACTCTAACTCTCAATCCAACGGAAAGCGATCATCTACCTTCAGGTAGGCACATAGACGCCTATGCAACCAGCTGGAGGGGCAGATTCCTTCTCACCCAGCCTAGGAACTATCATGTCATACTCCGCCAAGTAACCGTACTCTAACATAATTCCCCAAAATCCTCCGCAGAAATAAGAGAGGAATACAAGACATATGTTCGATAATAAAAGCAGCAAGACTAGCAGCCAAATAACAGCCTCCGAGCCTCAAATATAGTCTTAGAGGCTAGTGTTGGGTCCCAATAAAGTGAGCCCACGATAATTGACCCAGATAGGAAAAATGAAAGACCTGGATGGGAAAAAATAAACAGCCCAAATAGAAGAAAAATAAAAAAACTCAATTTTGCAGGCCAACCCAAGATGACATGTCTAGCCCAGTATGCACCTTAATCAGCCCAGCCTGAATATTCTTGCCCAGGCCACTGAAGATTAATTACATCTTGACATGGCAACTGATTGCAGCATTAGCGCCGACTGAAAGTTGCACCATCCTAGGAAGACAGCCCAAGCTAAGGGCTTGTATCAACAAAGCTTGTGGCCAAAGGTAGGCTTGCTTAGGAAAAGCTTAGGCTGTGGTGTGACGTGCGGCGCAAGCCACCGAAAGGTATGATGTAACATCTGCTAGAGTGATGCCAACATGGAGAATCGTGCCCGTTGTCAGTCTTTTGCTCAAATCACTCATTCAAGAGCCCTTAGAAAAGGGAGAGAAGTCCTAGAGAAAAGAGAAGAGGCAAAAAATATCTTTAAAAAAATCCAAAAATAGAGAAGAGGGAGAGAAAAGAGGAGAAAACTGAGATAGAGAGAGAGGCTGGATGGATGCCTAGCCGCGCCAGCTGCCAGCGCCAAGACTGTTGGCCACCGTCACCATTAATTGGTGCAGCCGGTGTTAGCTGCCACTCCACCACAGGGTTTAGGCTCGCTGTCACCACTAGACTCACTCTGCCCACCGCAGCTGGATGGCATCTGGTGGCACCAGCCATCACTTCGTCATTGGATACGCACCCCTGCTTCCACCGGATGGCACCCAGTTGCCCGCCTGGTCTTGAACCAGGTCTATGCCCAGGCTTGTTGCCACAGCTTCCGCCTAAGCCCGCCGTCTCCAGCCACCCAATGGACCCTAGCTAGGCTTGCGCCCAAGCTTGAAGCCACCTCTGCTGCCGCAGCTCTCACAGTTGACCTTGTGCTACCTGCGCCAACGACTATTCTCCCGCACCAGCAAAATATGCCCAGCACCTACGATTGCCCGATGGCATCACCATTGATCACCAAAGCCTATTCAAGACCTGCTACCAAATCCTCCAGCTGGATGACATCACAACCACTCAAGCTAAATCAACCCAGATGTCAGGCACAAATAAGCCTGGCCCAGTTTTAAGTCCTGGATCGGCCCAATACAAATCTAAGGGCTAGATAGGCCCATGAGGTCTAGATAGACCATGGAGGGCGCGGACGATAAGACCCTCCTAACTCCCAAAGGACCATATGGCACGAATAGGCTTCAACCTCCCAAATCATCGTACTAGGCCTAGAAATTCTTTCCCTAGCTATACTAGTGCTTTCAATATATTCTATCTATTATTAGAAATATTTTACAAATTTGAGCATAGAAAGGATCCTTAGGAGAATCCTCCCTGGACCTTTTCACCACCTGTTTTATTTATAGTGTGCAGGAAACCGGTTCAAGGATTCAGATCACGCTCGAATATGGGTCATTAAAGGGTCCATGTAGAATCGATTTTCCAAATATGCATCAAGATTATATTTTCATACGGCACTGATCTTAGGGAAGTTGTGGCTGTCTGCTGTTGAATATTTAACAAATACAGTTTGGAGATCACCACCACTGTGTGCTTCACAAATCACAAAACCTGCATTTTTTGATCATCAACACACCAAGCACACCCAAAGACACCAGTTCAAACCCAGGTTGTTAACAGCTTAAAGCCTAATGCTCAGGAGGAAATTATAAACACTACACATACATGATAAATACGGAGATATTACTAATCAGATCAATTGGGCAATTGAAAATAATTAGAAGATTCGCGGGATTGAGTTAAATTTCATAAGCAACAAATAAAACTAGTAACTAAAATCAATTTATAAGCAATAAAAGGAAAATTAAAGGAAATGCGGACAGAATGTGAGAAGATACAGACCCATCAAAGCTTCGGAGCCAAGTCCAGCACCAGATCCGATGTACCGACGAAGGTTTCGGACCCACAACATCGACGAAGCCGGCGGGATCTTCCTCTGTCCAGAATGTTCGTGGCCTTCGCCATCGCTTGAACCACTGTACATGTCTTCTAATGTCTCCTCCCTTCTTGCAGAATCTAATTGGCAAATGCAGTTGGAAACTGTGCTCTAAAAACCCTAGAAGGATAATTGACGTATAACCCACTGGAGCAAATACCCTTGCGATTTACTCACTCTCTCTACTGAGCTGCTGTGATGGTCTCAGTGCGCGGGATCGCTGGATAAATTGATGCTTTAGCTTCTTCTGAGGTCACGAGAGGAGTACAAGTTCTCAGCCAAGAGGAAGTTCTGGCATAATCATCTTCCTTTGCTTCTCCCTAAATTGTTTCCCTGATAATTAGGCTACATTTTTGGTTGGGTTTCTCTACCCAATTTAGTCAAAATTACGTACAAAGTAATCAAAGTAAATCAGAGTTAAAATGACGGAAATAAAATAGAGGAAAATAAAAGTAAACGAAATATGATTTTTATTATACTGTTTGGATGCCTTATTGAAATGTGAGAGAAAATTAATTTTTCTCATTTGGATATATGAATAAAAAAAT
>JAODPA010087410.1:0-24552 GCA_025585075.1 Nepenthes mirabilis
AGCTGGTCACACACAGAAAAAGGAAAAGCTAACTTAATTTAACTAACCATGGACTTCCAAAAATACAAGCTAACAAACTAATAATTTGGCTAAAAGGTTAAGTCTACAACTACTGTTACCCCTAACTTGAAAACAGAATCAATCACTATAGCTCATACAATTATATTTTATCTAGTTTATAGTCATTTTTTATCATTCAAAATATTTCTTCCTATAATTCTTCACATTTAAATATCAACTGTTTTCTAATATATAAATATTAACTTGCTACTATTACTCTAACAAGCAGATTCACACCTTTAAAATAAGATAACAATATAACTAACCATGACTAAAAGTTAGGACATATGGGGCAGCTAAGGTGCAGCTAAATCTAAGGGACTGAATCAATCATACCTTTTCTCAATTAGCTCATAGAATTTGTAAATTGTTAAAATGATGATATTAACCCAAATTTATATCAACATGCAAGACTCGAAATTCTTTGCAGTTCTCCAAGATTTATCTTTCATTGATACCTCTTTAGAAGTGAATGTATAATATTGTCAAGACATGGGTGACATTCTTCTTGATCCAACTAAGTTTTGTGTCGGTGGGTGTGTGCTAGTAGAAGCGATATAAATTATTATAAATGGGTTGTGTGTGGAAAAACCCTCTATCGTGACTGTGAATGTTAAATTTTAGAGGGTAGGATTGAGAACATGATTTAATTTCATGGGTAGTATGAAATTAAATAAAATATTATATATGCTTGTAATCAGTTGATTTATTTTGACTCGTATGTAAGTGATCATTAAATGTGGCCTTAGTAGTAGGTGTCGCACCGGAAAAGACTGAAAGAATAGTTAAATAGTTGAATTAAGTAAAATAAATTATATCTCGGTTTGTATTTATCTTTTCTTCGTTCCGTGATAAATCTTTTGTATTAGTCTTGATTGCGTGAGTACGGGCTTTGTCAGCACCGAATGACGTCTCTATCATTGAAATTGCAAAGCTTTCTTTGCGTTATACTTGGTTGTGTGAGTATTTGGATTGTTGGCTCCTTACGGTTAAGGTTGAGGAGAGAGTATGAAAATATTAAGGTGTGTAGTCGAATTGGAGGTTACGGTACTTTAATGTGGTCTACGCTTATCCGATACTGATTTTCGCATTATGGTAGTGCTGAGGTACATTGTCTAGATTGGCGAGATGCTTATGGCCATGTGACTATTGTTGTTTATGATATCGAGGGTATCATGGCGGGAGATGTTGGGTTTGATGTATGGGATACCTTTCGTACCTTGTAGAGTCGGAAGAAGAGCATGTTGATGAGATCATTTGTACCTGGTTGAGTTAGATGATGAGCATGCTAGAGAGACGCTTGTACTTTGTTGGGCAAAGTCTCTGTGGACCATGGATTTTGGTTGGGGGTCAAACTTGTGAGCATTGGGTAGCCCGTGTAAGTGCTCAGCTGTCGGGGGATATATGTGGCCTTTGGTGCACAGTAACAAAATAAGATTCAGGAGTTTCCTTGTAATATTCTATGATTCTGAGTACCTCATAAGTTGTGTTGGCAATATTCTTGTGTTGGATCCTATGATATCCGGGTTCAGTGGAATCTATATTGATTATCATCATTATTAGCATCTACACAGTATCATTGGTTTTGATGTTTAAGAGACCTTCGTTTAATGCCACTGTGGATGTTTTTTCATGTTAATTCTTGTAAGTTTTGACCGTGTGGGAATGTTTGAGTTATACTGGAGCTATGTCTATAGTATTGAGAAGATGCCTACAGTGTGCTATCATTCTCTTTATATTTGAATGCACTTGTAATAATGTTCCATAATTCACTGAGTTTGCAAGCTATTTGTTGAGAACCATCAAGATACTGGAAAATTTGTGGTCGGAGGTGCTTAAAAGATTACCTGCAAAACTTCTGGGCTAGTGTAAGATTGTTTACAAATTATGGCAGAGTATTATTATAGAATCGATGGAGCTCACCAAACTCCTTTCCTCTGCCCTCTTAAGACACACAACACATCATTGTACTTTCCGATGGTTGGTACAGTTCTTGGAGTAATATGCCTGTTTGATGACATTTCTATGTACACAAATGATATCATTCTGTGGAATCCTTTTGTATATAGATATTTCCGCCTCCAAAAACCTATAAATTACTTTCTCACCATGGGATTACACATTGCTATCATAGACTTTGGTTTTGATTGGCAGAAGAATGATTTTAAGGTGTAGAGAATGACTTATCCTCAATTTGATGGGTTGGACAAAACACCGCCTAGAGTTGAGCTTTAATTTGTAGATAAGGGAATATGGAAGGAGGTACCTGCCGGTCACATAAAGTATTGCATCTTGGACTTCTATTGGTCATAGTGGTTCCTTAAAGGAGCCATTCAATTATTAGCGTATGAGAGGGATAAAGATAAAGATTTTCAACATAATATTCTATTGGTGTTTGATGTATAATCGGAAAAATTCATGAAGATGCAGTTATCGTTGAAATTAGTTGAGGCCAATCTGGCTAGATTGGTTGTTTCAGAAACCTCGGGCTTCTTGTCAGTACTGCATTATGAGTTGGGTTCACTAGATTCAGATACATGCCATTGTCACATTTGGGTGAAGAAAAAATATATAAGGGCAGATTCTTGGAGCAAGGTGGCTGAAGTTGACATTGGGAAATGTTGGTCTAATATTTTGAGCTTGGGAGCTAACAATAGGGTACTTGGGACTTCTGATGGAGGGTTGGTTTTATGTGATATTGACGGTGATATGTTCTGTCGACTTGGTATCCAGGGTATGGACGATGGATTTTTTGTTTGTCCTTATGTTGATACTGTGGGTTTGCTGGACAAGAATAATTCATATGTCACTGAGTATAAGTGAGTATATACATGTTGTTATACATCCTCACCTATTAGAAATTAAGAAATAAAATCATAACCTATATAGTGCAGTGTTTCTAGAGTGATTAGTTGTTGAAAAAACATGCAAACTCTCATTGAAGGCAAACCATCATTTTATGGATTCATTCTTCTTTTTATTTAGATTTTTTAAATATTTATTCAATTAAATAGCGACAAAAATTAAATGTAAAATTCTTGAGTAGTCTACCTCCTATTGAATGATGATTTTCGCTGCCATAGCAATCATACAGTTCTGGTGAGATATTATACTTAGTGACATTTGAATTATTCTTGTCCAGCAAAGCCACAGTTTCAACATAAAGACAAACATCAAATCCATCATCCCTACCCTTGACACCAAGTCTATAGAACATATCACCGTCAATATCACATAAAACCAACTTTCCATCAGAAGTCTCAAGTACCCTATTGTTAGCTCCCAAGCTCAAAATATTGGACCAACCTTTCCCAAAGTCCACTTGAGCCACCTTGCTCCAAGAATCTACCATTATATATTTTTTCTTCACCCAAATGTGACAATGGTGTGTATTTGAATCTAGTAGACCCAACTCATAGTGCAGTATTGACAAGAAGCCATTAGTTTCTGAAACAACCAATCTAGCCGGATTGACCTTAGCTAATTCCAACGGCAATTGCATCTTCATGAATTTTTCCGATGATACATCAAACACCAGTAGAATATTATGTTGGAAATCTTTATCTTTACCCCTCTCATACGCTAATAAATGAATGGCTCCTTTGAGGAACCATTGTGACCAATAGAAGTCCAAGATGCAATACTTTATGTGACCGGCAGAGATCTCCTTCCATGTTCCTCTATCTACAGAATAAAGCTCAACTTTAGGCGGTGTTTTGTCCAGCCCATCAAATTGAGGATAAGCCATTCTAAATACTTTAAAATCATTCTATGCCAATCAAAACCATATCCTATGATAGCATTGTGTAGTCCCATGGTGAGAAAGGGATTTATAGGTTTTGGGAGGCGGATATGTCTATGTACAAAAGGATTTCACGGAATGATATCATTTGTGTACATAGAAATGTCATCAAACAGGCATATTACTCCAAGAACTATACTAACAATCCGAAAGTACAAATATGTGTTGTGTATCTTAAAGGGGCAGAGGAAAGGAGTTTGGTGAGCTGCATCGGCAGAATAAATGGTATAGTGCTCTTCTCTCCTTTCACAAAAGTGTCGAAATAGTATCTGCCGATTGTTATTGTTGTACCGGAGAAACATTAAGTAGGCAATCATGAATTCGTGCGATTCTATAATACTTTGATAGAATTTGCAGGCAGCCTTGCACTGGCCTAGAAGTTTTGTAGGTAATTTTTTAAGCACCTCCGATCACAAATTTCCTAGCATATTGATGATTCTCAACAAACAGCCTGCAAAATCAGTGAATTATGGAGCATTACTGCAAGTGCATTCAAATATAAAAGCACACTGCAGGTATTTTCTCAATACTATAGATATAGTTTTAGTACAACTCAAACATTCCCACACAGTCAAAACTTATGAGAATTAACATGGAAATACATCCATAGTTGTATTAAACGAAGGTTTTATAAATATCGAAATCAATGGTACTGTGTATATGCTAATAATCCACATTGGACTGTTAGTTGAAAAATTTCACATTGGAAAATTATATGTAGTGGTGGCTTATAAATGTATGCCAACCTATAACCCAATAGCTTAGTAATTGGTAAAGGTGGCATTCAGCAAATGCGAGTAAGCCTTATCATTGTCCATGCCTACACGTGATTATCAAGGTGAGTGTACAGTTTCCGATATCCTGATAACGGTATCAGAGTAGATGGTTCTAATACGAGTTCACCACAAAAAGCACATGGTTAAGGTGCTCTGAGCATTTCATTTACCCTTGGATGCATGTGAGCATGGATGAAGTCATGGATGATATATTGCAAGATTTGCATTCAAGAGGAAGTATTTGATATGGGTGAAATTCCACATGAAGAAACAGTTGCAAATAAGTATATGTTTAAATATTCAATGGTAGAGTATTAAAAGAAGTCATAGTGGCTCAAAATGCATATTTGTAACACTCGAGTTTTAATTTTTGAGTAATTATATATGATTATGGAATAATTTATGTTATGTTTTAAGGTTTAATTGTGGACCCCAATGGGACTCAAAGCATTAGTTTGTACATGGTGTGGAGATTCAAGGAATCCTAATGCGTGCTCATGCGCACCCTTGGCAAAGTCTAGTCATAGATAACCCGTAAGATGCACACTCGAGTTGCGGCTTTCTATTGCAGCACTTGCCTTTTGGTAAAGTGTGACTGTAAGTAAAGCGTAAGCCAACCACTCAAGCGGCCCTTCAACCTATATGGCAAGTGCTGCAGCTTTCTATTGGGTCTTTAGTTATCTCACCTCATTAGAAAGGAATAGAGAAAGATGAGGTAGGAGAGATGGTGAATTCGTGGAAATTGTTGGTTAATTTTTGTCAATTTGTTTAAGGCAAGTGCTTTCCAAATACCTACTCTACACTTTGTTACTAAATTTACAAAAAATTATCTTCATGATTGCTTCAAGTCTGAGATTAATGCTTCTAAGATCCATGCACGTGTTTATTTGTGCTTGCTTTGGAGTTTATCTTGCATGCTTGGAATTTCTTCCTCATTTTTTGAGATATTGTAGGTATTTGTCTAAATTAATGATATTTGTTCTAAAATTCTGAAATTCTTGAAGAATACCCTTTGCATGTTCAGTTTATACAAGAACATTAAGAAATCTCTCCAAAAAAAAAAAAAATAAATTATTTGTTTCCAAATTTTGTAAAATTTGTTCATTTTTGTGAATTTTTTTTTCTTTTTACCAAACAATTATTGCTAGGAATCGATTAAATATATTGTGACATCCACGGGTTAGATAAGCAAAGGTCGTCTACCTAACATCCAGGGGTTAAAAAGCAGTGTAGAATTGGAATATAATGGACATATTGAGGGTGAGATAGGGGACATGTAAGATATCTTACTCCTTTACAATAGCATAATTTATTTGAAACTTGTTTGTACTTTATTGAAAAAGCATGTGGCTCAGCTCATCTTAGCTTAAAAGTTTTAGCCATGTCCATTTGTTTGCAGAATTGAGGGAAAGGTTTTCAATAGTAGCTCTAATCTTGACTCACTGCTTCTGCTTCAATAGTAGCATGCATCATCATCTCCCACCTTTTCCTCGTGCATTTTTTCTTTTTACTTTGTTATGCATTCTATTTCTCTGTATCCTCTCTCTAAGCCCATTCAAAATCTCTGTTGAACAAATTATATTCATTCTGGATAAATTTTGCTTCAGTGGAAAGGCCGTGGTTTTTCCTTTTTTAGGTTACTAATGCATGTGTGAGAAGCTGGACATCTCCTCCAATGACACTACAAATTTCAGAGCTGACTGGTAGTTTGATTTTGCTCCAGACATCTTGGAAGTTCTCCTTGATCAATTACGTATGCTCTACTTTTTTAAAGCAGGTCATAGCCAAATAAGACATTCTGGGGCAAAACTTCTCCTGTCAACCAGGACTGTACATGAATTCTATGTTGAGTTTGTAATGCATCAAGAGAGATCCCCAGCATGTCTGCAAGAGCTTAGGCAAAGATTTCTTGGTTTGTCTTGGGGAAATGAAGATGCAACTCGTCCCACGGCATTAACTTTATTTGCCTGTTTGCTCTTGTGCTTCTAACTGAAGTTAGATGGAATTATGTCCACAATGATTTCTTCTTTCTTAAGGAATGCTTCATCCGTGAGTCGTAGTTTTCACTGGCTGTGGCTAGAATTTGATCTTGGAGCTGCATGAGTGGGTAAAATCTTCCCGTTCTTTCATCAACTTGGACCTCTGCTATTCCATATAACATAGGGAATTTAATTTTTAATTGGGAGGTGGAAGTGATGCCCCTATACCTGAATTGACCGTGCTGACCCATAAGTTCATCAAAAATAGTTGGCAAGTCTACAACCAAAGTGATTAGTATGGATGAGGCAATCTTGGGATATGAGTCCATCGTTACTTTATGGTCAATGAGTCTTACCATGTCTATTTCATTATGTTGCAACATAATGGCTGATATGTAGGGAGAAGTTGTGTTGTGTTATGGGCTACTCTTGTGTATGTCCCATACTCATTTAATGTGTCATTTGAAGGCATGCACGAGGACGCTCGTGTATTGAACTGATCTAGGGAAGATGTAGAATGGCACGCGACAAGCGCTTGTTTTAACAATGTATATTGATTCTAAAATGGGGTCGCCTGAGGAGCGTGCGAGGGGTTCACAAGTGGTTTTTCTAGATTACTTAGTGCTTGATGTGCGCCGATTTCTGTGGGCTCATGGGTGACGTGCGTCTGACGGGCCCTCGATCATTGTTTCCAATATAAATGCACTTGACACAATTTTTGTGTTATCACTTTTACAATTTTTGAAACTTTGAGCGCTGTTATTGTGAGAAAAGGAAGAGAAAGAGAGATAAAGGGAGAATAGGAAAGTTCGAGCATCTGATTGAGTTCCAAATTGTATTCCATTTTCTATCAATCTTGAGTACGTTATTTTTGAAATTAAAAAGGACATTTTGCCGGTCTTATTTCTTCTTTTTTTTTTTGTATTGTACTTATTATTATTCAGACTTATTTATTATAAGGTGTTTTGACCCTGTTTTTATTGAGGTTTTTGTTACCGAACACATTATATAGTAAATATATTTTAGAGGCATAGTCTTGTGGTTTTTTCCTCTCATTTAATAGAGGATTTTTTACGTAAAATTGTGTTCTTCGTTATTTATGATTGTTATTAATTTGCTGTGCATTATCGGTTATTTTTTTACTGTTCAAATAAGTGGTCCAGTTTTCAACAAGTTGATCCTTGATTAATCCAGTGTGAGGAAAATATGATGATGGAGAAGATCATTGCAACTTATATTATCAAGGGATATTCTGTTTAGCTCTAAGTCAGCAGATCTATTAGTGAGGAGATTGAAATTACATGTGCATTCTTATGAGGAAACATAACATTTTTGACATCTTCATCAAAAAGATATATTGTGACGAGTCCGTCTCATAACATAAATATAATATGACCACTACGAGTTGAAAAATCTGATACATCCAAACTCAGGGAAAAAATATTAAATCGAAAACTAGCAAAATAAAACATAAGTACTGAATGTGTCTCTAAGAAATAAGCCAAAAAGGTAAAACTCATCATGAAGTCCGAAAGAAGTGAAGGCAAAGGAACTCATGCATTTTGATTACATTCTTTTTGAAGTTGAGGGAATATTGACCTAAAATAAAAAAGACATTTTCAGATAGGCTCCAAAGGATGCTAAAATCTACATCTCTCCCTATAACTTTATAATTGTCATCTCTATCCCTTGCTGCTTTAGTAGCGATGTTCAATCATCGATCAAATATCGCGTCTATATTAAATGCTACACTTATAAATTTATTCTAATCTATCATAAACTTTATTCTATCATAAATCTACGATGCCTCATGATTAAAACTCAAAGAATAACATGAATCAAATTATTGAAAAATAATCAGGAAGGTCACAAGTCTACTCTCCTTGAAGGATGAATGTTCTATTCCTGGACTTCTTTCTACCACTCAGATCACCTCCTTGGCGGCTACCTGTCTTGTCCTTTGGATGAAAAATGCAAGGGTAAAAAAAGGAGAGGCTCCTATGATTTATATAGATGGAGGGTGATAGGTGAGGTTTGTTGTTTCCCTCCTCTAATCTTCCAAATTTGAGAGGAGGAGGAAGTTGTTGAAATCTCTCCCCTCAATAGCCGCTGGTCACACACAGAAAAAGGAAAAGCTAACTTAATTTAACTAACCGTGAACTTCCAAAAATTCAAGCTAACAAACCAATAATTTGGCTAAAAGGTTAAGTCTACTACTACTACTACTATTACCCCTAACTTGGAAACAGAATCAATCACTATAGCTGAAAATGAACAGTTTTTTAAAGTTATATTTTATCTAGTTTATAGTCATTTTTTATTGTTCAAAATATTTCTTCCTATAATTCTTCACATTTAAATATCAACTGTTTTCTAATATTGAAATATTAAATTGCCACTATTACTCTAACAAGCCGATTTACACCTTTAGAATAAGCTAACAATATATCTAACCATGATGAAAAGTTAGGAGATACGGGGCAGCTAAGGTTAGACTAAATCTAGGGGACTGAATCAATCAGACCTTTTCTCAATTAGCTCATACAATTTCTAAATTGTTAAATTAATGATATTTCCTCAAATTTATATCAACATGCAAGACTCGAAATCCTTTGCAGATATCCAAGATGTGTCTTTCATTGATACTTCTGTAGAAGTCAATGTATAATATCGTCGAGACATGAGTGACATTCTTCTTGCT
The DNA here is from genome assembly GCA_025585075.1 of Nepenthes mirabilis. Classification (NCBI taxonomy): domain Eukaryota; kingdom Viridiplantae; phylum Streptophyta; class Magnoliopsida; order Caryophyllales; family Nepenthaceae; genus Nepenthes; species Nepenthes mirabilis. The sequence continues at coordinate 9,319 of JAODPA010087410.1, forward strand.
CTAATCAGGTTTTGGCCAGTAGTTAGCAGTCTGAACTATGTAACAATTATTCAGCCTTACATTTTATCTGTTGTCCAACAAGTTAGTCAGTTTATATATTCCATGGCACTCACATTTGGTGGCGGTTTTACGAATAATCCGATATTTCAGTAGTTATCCAATCGTGGTTTATTTTTCCCTATTGGGTCTTCTCTTCATGTTACTGTTTATAGTGACGCTAATTGGGAAGGATATCTTGATACTAGGTGATCTGTTATTAGATGGTGTATGTTTCTTGGAAACCCTTTACTCTCATGAAAGATTAAATATTAGGATCTTGCTTCTAAATCCTCCACTGAATCAAAATATTGTGGTACGTTTGCAGCATATTCTGAGAATGCCCGGCTCCGTGTATTATGCATACACAAAGTATATTGATATTGATTGTCATTAAATTTGAGATGTCTTGGATACTCGTTTTATTTTGCTTTCTCATATTTCAATGAATCCCTAGATTGTTAACATATTTATTAAAATTAGGACATGTCTGAGATATCAGTTTCTTATCAACAAATTGATACTTCTTGATCAATTGGTTTCAATTTTTGAGGAAATGACTGCAATAATTTGTCCACAAATTACACCACACTTAATTACATGATCCTTGTAAATTTATTGTATTAATATTTTCCTATTTAGGATGATATAATTGGATGATTTTCAGATTATTATTAGGATGCAATACTTTATATAATGGAAAAGTCCCTCACGATGTGAGGAATGTAATTCGAATTAGACCTTTGACATCCCATGCAAACAATGATTCCATGCTCATAGATTTAAAATTAGAGCAATACATTTACTCTCACGCTAATAAGAACGTGGATACAATCAACTGTCTTACATAAAATACATTCAGCAGCCACTAATGTAGCAAAAATCATCCATGTGAAATGGCGAAAGACAAATGAAGAAAATTTACCCTTGCTTGGTAAAACAAAGCTTTTGTCTTGGGTCTGTTGGCAAACTTTTATCACCTGTCAGTTAAGAATTTTGAGCCATTTGAACACAATCTCTATACAATTTCACTCCCCAAATCAGTAGCCACAAGTTCAGCAAATAGAGTCTTGTAAATTGGAGAATGATGTATGTTTTCAGTAAGAACAAACACAAAAGTAGACAAAATGACGAATGTGGTGGCTTAGTAAGAGCACAGAAAGGACCAAACAAAAAAGGAAAAGTTGCCTGTAGGATGCTTTCTTTTGTATGTTCTCCTGTAGACTTGGTTATTAGTCACTATGACGACTGTATTCACATTGGTGCTTGTGTTCACTATTTTTTGTGGCATATCTTGGTAAAAAGGTCTTCAAGATTTGATAGTATGATTTGATTTTCAGCAAGCCTTTTTATAGGGTCCCCACAAAAGGTGCTAATGCTGCATCTAGAATCCAAATTTGACAGTCGTAGATCAGAAGATCACTCATTAAACTTAAACTCGTGCACACATTATAAGAATACGAAGATTACAGAGTCCGAGGTGTTCTCTTTGAGATATTAATTCCAATGCCTAGGTAAAAGTTAAAGATGTCACACATATTTCTGTCACACATTTTTTTTTTAATTTAAAAAATAAAGTGATGTATGGATGATTAAGTTTCAAACATCATGTTTTCCTATGGATCTAGACATCAAGTTCTTTTTGGATGATTCTAAACCCAATTTTTTGATGGAATGGCAAGATTTATTTCCAATGCATAGAAGCATTGTCTCTTTTTCCGTTTTGGAACTTGTCTCCAATTTCATAACACGGTTGTTGTCTAACCTGTTATTGGGATTCTTATGCCATGCAGCTTGCTGGCTTTAGACGTGAAGGGTGGCTACTAAACGACAAAGACCTGTTGGCAGGATTAATCTTGAAGCCCCACCATGCCTTCATACATCGATGAAAGTAGAGAGTTATTCTGGTGGATTTTTCATTCTTTTTCTATGCAGGTTAAGCAATCTACTATATCCGAGAAAACAATATAATAAGTACAGTCTCATATGCTGAGCTAGTATTTTTTTCTCCATATTTGCCTAGCTTATAGGCCACAGACTTGAAGCCTAGTTACCAAATAATAGATCCAATGGCTGAAACAACTGTGATATGGAGAAATCGAGAGGGGAAGATGACAAAATCCGCTATATGGACAGCGCTTTGTGGGGTGAATTTCCCAACTAGTAAGTTGTTCTGCCATGCAGCTAATATTGCAAGTTTTTTGGATCCTAAAGCATCGTGTGTGTCCATGATTTTACAGCCTCGAAAAGCTTTGTTCCCTTCAGCTTTGAAAAAGGTTTTGGTTGATATAATATGCACCGTGAAATGTTAAACATGAAAGAGGAAAGGTAAGCCTTTTCATTTTTGACAATTTAATCACACAAGGCCACCCAAAAACTCCCCTTTTCATCCAAAACTGCCTAGATTTTTTTTTTTTTTTTTTGGAAAATTGTAGCAAACCACTCAGAATTCGTGCCAAACGACCTACATTTTAAACTCTTTATCATTAGCTCTAGAGACTATCAATTTTCGTTAAATGTAAAACATTCCCATTTACTGTAATATTTGTGTGTCTAACTATGTCTATGCGGTAGGTTAGTGTCATTGTATGGAGAATGATATAATATATATATAAAGCTTATTTTTTTGAAGCATTGTAAACGTATACTATATGAATTAGTGCAACTAATGGATGGCATCAACATTGAGCCCCGGTTTGTCTTGCCTTTGTCTAATTTCAAAGAGTTTCTAGGGTGTTTGCTTTAATATATATATATATAGAGAGAGAGAGCTTTAGTTAATTTCATAGATGCAATAGCAAACAAAAATAATATTTTTAATGGGATTGGTTATATATATCTGTTTTGACCATTTGATTTGATTTAATACAATATGTATTTTGAGAGCAAAAGCAATTTTTAATTGCTTTTATCTTTTGATTTAAAGTTTGAAAAACATATCTTATTTTCTTTAATAATAATGGATTACGATTTTTCCACTGATATCATATTTAGTCAATGTTTTAAATGTAATAATTTTATCTTTAAAAACTTTGTTTTTAAAAGTTCATGTATTTTCAATTATGGAATGATCACCAGCTTCAAGAACACTATCGATTATATACAATAATTGTCAAATTCTTAGTCGGACATTCAATATGTTGTTTAAGACATAGCAAACTTTTACTTAAATGTAAACATTATAGACAACATGATCAAATTTTATATAAAATAAGCTAGTCCAATTAAAGTCTATTTGATTAATTATGTATATTTTTATGACTATTGATAAATATAACCATGTTTATTCTTTTTAAAAATAATTAAAACATCTTGAGCTAAGAACCATCGCCTGTGCTTTAATGAAATTGGTAGGGCTTGGCCTAATCTAGATAACCTAGTTCTGCATCTGTTTCATGTGCCACATGAATTCCTCATTCACCGACAGACGGTTCCGTAGGCATTGCAGTGGCCTTTGGAGAAGTTGATTCGGCCAAATCAATCTTAACCTTAGAATAAATGCTTGAGGCACAATATAATATATGACATATATAAAACAATAACAGTTCTGATGCGCCTCAATTGTGATATTTCGGATACCATTCTCTATGGTGGTCACGTCGAATAAACATCCCACCGTAAGATCAATCGACCTTAATCGCCGAAGATGGTTTAAGTATTGGAAAATTATAGATTATGCTAAGGTTTCATGGACTCCAATTCATCCAGAACCTTAAAATCTTCATACATTCTTCTTTATTTAGTTGTGAGATACCAATACTGCATACGCATATTGATCAAAGGATAACACTAATGAATTCAAGAACATGAGGAATCAAGGAATATAATTTGACTATCCAAGTACACCATGTTGTCACCTCTTACTAGTGCCTACAACATCCCCTATAATTTAATGCCAATCTGGAATCAAGATCCTAGATCTCAAACCTACGATTTAACTTCTTGTTCCTGAATCCACCCCTCGCTGTTGAAACATAAGTTTGCACGTTGCTCAAATGCTGATCACTCACTACAATGAAAAAGAATGTAAACCTTGACCAAGTTGTCATTCCTATCCTTAGCGTTTTATAAGGACTTGTTAACTGATTAACCATTAACAAAAATAGGTTTGGATCCCTTGGATCTACAAAATCCTTTTAAGCCACCACCTGGCAATTGGAACATTGCTTCTAATGGCATTCAAATGGCGGGTCTCAATCATCTATTTGGCTATGAAAAATTAAGTATGAATCTCTAATAATATGAAGACGACCTATATTACTATTTAACAGATCTATAGTACGTCATATTCTTATAAATACATGTTCACATGTCATGTTAGAAATCGGATCCTTTAGATATACGAAATCAGGCCAAAGATTGGTGTTTGAACTTGTATTGCAGTCGAATGTTAGTTATAAATCCTATTTCAGTTCTTGTACGCATGTAAAATAACAAATATCGTTTTATACGAGTGTATACTGCTGATTAATAGATCTATAATAAGCATTAACATTAAACTATATTTGACATATCATTAACAAATCTAGCATGCAAAGTGTGTATGATAGAATTAAGGTCCAACGTTCAAACAGTGTTCAAATATTATGGCTATAAGGTGTTGGCGTTCGAACGTTGTTTCGGTTGGCACTTAAATGCCGGGCCTAACTTGAATATTACGCATGTACAAATTATCTCGCAGGCCAATGGCATTACTATAATATGGATTTACGATTCCAAAAGGCAAATGTCAGAACAGAAAGCTACGGCATGAGCGTGCATTTTACGGGTTATCTATGGCTAGACTTTGCCAAGGGTGCGCATGAGCACGCATTAGGCTCCCTTGAATCTCCACACCATGTACAAACTAATGCTTTGAGTTCCATTGGGGTCCACAATTAAACCTTAAAACTTAACATAAATTATTCCATAATCATATATAATTACTCAAAAATTAGAACTCGGGTGTTACAAATACACATTTTGGGCCACTAGGACTTCTTTTAATACTCTACCATGGAATATTTAAACATATACTTGCTTGCAACTGCTTCTTCATATGGGAATTTCATCCATATCAAATACTTCTTCTCGAATGCAAATCTTGCAATACATCATCCATGGCTTCATCCATGCTTACATGCATCCAAGGGTAAATGCAATACTCGAGGTACCTCATCCAGGTGCTTCTTGTGGTGAACTCGTATTAGAACCATCTACTCTGATACCGTTATTAGGATATGGGGAAACTGACAAGTAGGGAAAACAGTACACCCACATTGATGATCACGTGTAGGCATGGACAAGGATAAGGCTTACTCGCATTTGCTGAATGCCACCTTTAGCAATAACTAAGCTATTGGATTATGGGCCACCATACATTTATAAGCCACCACTACATATAATTTTTCGATGTTGAATTTTTCAACTGACAATCCAATATGGGTTCCCAGCATCTACACAGTACAATTGAATTTGATGTTTATGAGACCTTCGGTTAATGCAACTGTGGATGTATTTTCATGTTAATTCGTATAAGTTTTGACCGTGTGAGAATGTTTGAGTTGTATTGGAGTTATATCTATAGTACTGAGAAGATGCCTGCAGTGTGCTATCATCCTCGTTATATTTGAATGCACCTGTAGTAATGTTCCATAATTTACTGATTTTGCATGTTGTTTGTTGAGAACCACCAAGATGTTAGGAAATTTGTGGTTGGAGGTGCTTAAAAGATTACCTGCAAAACTTCTGGGCTAGTGTAAGATTGTTTGCAAATTCTGGCAGAGTATTATAGAATCGCATGAATTCATGATTGCCTACTTAACGTTTTTCTGGTACTGCAATGACAATCGGCAGATACTAGTTCGACACTTTTGTGAAGGGAGAAAAGAGCATTATACCATTTATTCTTCCGATGCAGCTTATCAAACTCCTTTCCTCTTCCCTTTTAAAACACACAACACATCATTGTACTTTCAGGTTGTTGGTACAGTTCTTGGAGTAATATGCCTGTTTGATATCATCTCTATGTACACAAATGATATCATTCTTTGGAATCCTTTTGTACATAGACGTATTTGCCTTCCAAAACCTATAAATCACTTTCTTATCATGGGATTGTGCACTGCTATCATCAGCTTTGGTTTTGATTGGTAGAAGAATGATTTCAAGGTGTTGAGAGTGGCTTATCTTCAATTTGATGGGATGAACAAAACATCGCCTAAAGTTGAGCTTTACTCTGTTGATGGGGAACATGGAAGGAGGTCCCTGCTAATCACATAAAGTATTGTACCTTGGACTTCTCTTGGTCACAGTGGTTCTTCAAGGGAGACATTCATTGGTTAGCGTATGAGAGGAGTAAAGATAAAGATTTCCAACATAATATTCCATTCGTGTTTGATGTATTATTGAAAAAATTCATAAAAATTTAGTTATCGTTGGAATTAGTTGAGGCCAATTCAGATAGATTGGTTGTTTTAGAAACCAGGGGCTTCTTGTCAATACTGCACTATGAATTGAGTCCACCAGATTCAGATACACGATAGTTACGTTTGGGTGAAGAAAAAATATACAAGGGCGGATTCTTGGAGCAAGATCTGGGCCATAAAGTCAAATTCACATCCGACTGATTGGATGTTTAGAGTTTTAGCTGATCACTTACTTAGGTACGATACTGAGGCAAAACATTGTGGTGTTAGTGCACGCGGCGAAGCAGTTGATGGACAATTGGTTCGGTGCCGAGGTCGAAGGGCAACTATTTGGGGCCGAGGTTGAAGGGCAACCAAGTCAAGATCGAGGTCGAAGAGCAATAGGGCATAGGCTGATGTACAACAGGCCGAATCGTTGAGCAAAGGGGAGACCAGACTGCTGATGACTGGCTGTCGATCATCTTTAGGGTTTATGAAAAGCGCGCGAATGCAGTGCGCAAGAAAATGAGTGAGCAGATGAGTAGGTGTAACAAATTACCTGCAAAGTGTAGAGTAGGTGACGCCGACGAGGAGGCTCATCTGCATATATATTGATATCTCTACTATTTTGGGACTAAATAGAGCAATATAATGAGTCGTACTTTACTCTTGTATTCTATTTTCTAGGTTTCTATAACCAAAATTATACATAGTGTAATTTGTGGACTAAATATCCTGTAATTTTTTCCTTTTATTCAGAAGAGGGTTTCCATGTAAATTATGTGCCTCATTTGTTCCTTTCCTTTTGTGATTCTTGTTCGTCATTATCATTCGGAGTTCTTTCTTCTCGGTCTAACTCTTGCTGGTCCATCACCAACATATTCTTCCAAACTCACAAGATCATCGTGTTTGCCGGTCAAACCTTGTGGAAGATCTTGTAGAGGCCAGAGGTGTTCAAAGACTCATCCGATGGGCCATAAAGTGGATAGAAATCAACATTCAGTTCCAATACAGGCCAACCGTCAAAGGGCAAGCGTTCTCAATTCAGCCATTGGAAGCAAGAAAAGATTCGGACTTGGCTCGCAATTCATTTTCAATAGTGGAGGCCTAGGCCAAGTTTTGAACAGCCATGGCAACAACAATGTCTAAACAAGTGACTGCCTCAACGAGATCATCATCATGCCTTCTTTAGTCTCCTCATATAACGGAGGCCCAATAACGTTAGTCTTAAAACCGTGCACAGCATTGCCCCCAAGGATTTAGCCCTCTTCTTTGGCCAATCCCCAGCAACAGCAGCTTCAGAAGGGCCCCTAGCTTTAAGGACTTCTTCTTCTTCTTTGGCATTGCCCTCTTTGAAGGGCTGACCAGACCTCAAAGACAATACTCAAGCAACCCTTGCATAGCGCCTTTTTTAAGAGAAGCTGTATTGTAGTTTGATGATCACCGTGAGACTTGACCATGTCTAGCTTGATAGATTGTAGACAGAAACTCCTGGTTTGGCTCATCGCAATAGTTGGGATTTAGAAAAGGGTTCCCAAAAGGTAAATTTCAACCAGCCGAGTTCTCAAAAAAGAAGTAAGAGTCTTTCCACTTCTTGATTGAGTGAGAGTTACGACCCGAATTGGATATCTAACCTTTGGCGTTAAAACTTGTACGAGCCACCTTTGGATATCCGAAAGACCGCAAGAAAGACAACTAGTATTCGATGGGGTTCATAAGCCCTAAACCATGAGGATAAGAGGAAAGATTGGTGGACATTGGGTTCACCATATTGATGGATTATGGGAGTACCCACAATATCCTGCAAGCTGAGCTCGCAAACCTCTTGGGTTTGAGACCCTCGGGAAAAGGCTTCACTGTTGCCATTGCTTTCAGAGAGTGAATAAAGTGTGAATGAGTTATTAAAATACAAATCCAAGCAGTGAACTTCTTACTGGATTTATTTCTACGGTTGATGGAGGGGTCCAAAGTAGTTATTGATGCCAAATTGCTAAAGAAATTGGGCATGGTCATAGTGGCTTTTCATGAAAATGTCTATGCGATTCTAGTGGAAGGGATCCAAAGTAGAATTACAAGGTGCATAGGAACTCAAAAATAGGGTGATAAGTGATTCAGATTTACAAAAACAATTGAAAAAGAAAAAAGGGTTGTGTTCCTCCAACTTAGTGTTAACCAAGAAGCGCCATTGAATTGGGTCCAAGACTTGCTGAAAGAACTGTCGTTGCTCTTAGAAAACATGGAGTGATCTTGCTCCAAGAATTCGCCATTGTATATTTTTTCTTCACCCAAACGTAACTATCGTGTATCTGAACCTGGTGGATCCAATTCATAGTGCAGTATTGACAAGAAGCCCCTGGTTTCTCAAAAAATCAATCTATTTGGATTGGCCTCAGCTAATTCTAATGATAACTGAATTTTTATGAATTTTTCCAATGATATATCAAACACCACTGGAATATTATGTTGGAAATCTTTATCTTTACCCCTCTTATATGCTATCTAATGAATGTCTTCCTTAAGGAGCCACTGTGACCAAGAGAAGTCCAAGATGCAATACTTGATGTGACCGGCATGGACCTCCTTCCATGTTCCCCCATTAATAGAGTGAAGCTCAACTCTAGGCGATATTTTGTCTAACCCATCAAATTGAAGATAACCCATTCTCAACACCTTGAAATCATTCTTCTGCCAATCAAAACCAAAGCCTATGATAGCAGTGCGCAGTCCCATGGTAACAAAGTTATTTATAGGTTTTGGGAGGCGAATATATCTATGTACAAAAGAATTCTACAAAATGATATCATTTGTGTACGAAGAAATGTTATCAAACAGGCATATTACTCTAAGAACTGTACCAATAACCCGAAAGTACAATGATGTGTTGTGTCTTAAAGGGGCAGAGGAAAGGAGTTTGGTGAGCTGAATCGGCAGAATAAATGGTATAATGCTCTTTTCTCCCTTCACAAAAGTGTCGAACCGGTATCTGCCAATTGTCATTGCAATACCGGAAAAACGTTAAGTAGGCAATCATGAATTCATGCGATTCTATAATACTCTGCCAGAATTTTTAGGCAGCCTTGCACTGGCCTAGAAGTTTTGTAGGTAATCTTTTAAGCACCTTCGATCACAAATTTTCCAGCATATTGATGGTTCTCAACAAACAACCTGTAAAATCAGTGAATTATGGAACATTCAAATATAACGAGGATTATAGCACACTGCAGGCATCTTCTCAGTACTATAGACATAGCTCAAATACAACTCAAACATTCCCAGACGGTCAAAACTTATACGAATTAACATGAAAACACATCCACAGATGCATTAAACGAAGGTCTCATAAACATCAAAATCAATTGTACTGTGTAGATGCTGAGAACCCATATTGGATTGTCAGTTGAAAAATTCAACATCGAAAAATTATATGTAGTGGTGGCTTAAAAATGTATGGTGGCCCATAATCCAATAGCTTAGTTATTGCTAAAGGTGGCATTCAGCAAATGCGAGTAAGCCTTATCTTTGTCCATGCCTGCACGTGATCATCAATGTGGGTGTACTGTTTTCCCTACTTGTCAGTTTCCCCATATCCTAATAACGGTATCAGAGTAGATGGTTCTAATATGAGTTCACCACAAGAAGCACTTGGATGAGGTACCTTGAGTATTGCATTTACCCTTGGATGCATATAAGCATGGATGAAGCCATGGATGATGTATTGCAAGATTTGCATTCGAGAGGAAGTATTTGATATGGATGAAATTCCCATATGAAGAAGCAGTTGCAAGCAAGTATATGTTTAAATATTCCATGGTAGAGTATTAAAAGAATTCATAGTAGCCCAAAATGTGTATTTGTAACACCCGAGTTCTACTTTTTGAGTAATTTTATATGATTATGGAATAATATATGTTAAGTTTTAAGGTTTAATTGTGGACTCCAATGGGACTCAAAGCATTAGTTTGTACATGGTGTGGAGATTCAAGGGAGCCTAATGCGTGCTCATGCGCATCCTTGGCAAAGTCTAGCCATAGATAACCCGTAAGATGCACGTTCACGCTGCAACTTTTTGTTCTGGCACTTGCCTTTTGGTAAAGCGCGACCGTAAGTACAGGGTGAGCCAACTACTCAAGCGGCCCTTCAACCTATAGATATGGGTCTTTAGTTATCTCACCTCATTAGAAAGGAATAGAGAAAGCGGAGGTAGGAGAGATGGTGAATTCGAGGAAATTCTTGTTTAATTTTGGTCAATTTGTTTCAGGCAAGTGCTTTCCAAGTGCCTACTCTACACTTTGTGCTGAATTTTCAAAAAATTATCTTCATGATTGCTTCAAGTCTGAGATTAATGCTTCTAAGATCCTTGCCCTTGTTTATTTGTGCTTCCTTTGGAGTTTAGCTTGCATGCTTGGAATTGCTTCCTCATTTTTTGAGATATTGAAGGTATTTGTCTAAATTAATGATATTTGTGCTAAAATTCTGAAATTCGTGAAGAATACCCTTTGCATGTTTAGTTTATACAAAAACTTTAAGAAATTTTGTAAAATATGTTCATTTTTGTAAAAGTTTTTTTCTCTTTAGCAAAAAATTATTTCTAGGAATCGATTAAATATATTGTGACATCCACGGGTCAGATAAGCAAAGGTCGTCTACCTAACATCCAAGGGTTAAAAAGAAGTGAAGAATTGGAAGATAATGAACATATTGAGGCGGAGATAGGGGACATGTAAGATGTCTTACTCCTTTACAATAGCATAATTTATTTGAAATTGTTTGTACTTTATTGCAAAAGCATGTGGTTCTAACCTTGACTCACTGCTTCTGCTTCAATAGTAGCATGCATCATCTCCCACCTTTTCCTCGTGCATTTTTTCTTCTAACTTTATCATGCATTCTATTTCTCTGTGTCCTCTCTCTAAGCCCATTCAAAATCTCTATTGAACAAATTATATTCATTCTGGATAAATTTTGCTTCGGTGGAAAGGTCTTGTTTTTTCCTTTTTTAGGTTACTAATGCATGTGTAAGAAGTTGGACATCTCCTCCAATGACACTGCAAACTTCAGAGCTGGCTGGTAATTTGATTTTGCTCCAGACATCTTCGAAGTTCTCCTTGATCAATTACTTATGCTCTACTATTTTAAAGCAGGTCAATCAATCATACCTTTTCTCAATTAGCTCATAGAATTTGTAAATTGTTAAAATGATGATATTAACCCAAATTTATATCAACATGCAAGACTCGAAATTCTTTGCAGTTCTCCAAGATTTATCTTTCATTGATACCTCTTTAGAAGTGAATGTATAATATTGATAAGACATGGGTGACATTCTTCTTGATCCAACTAAGTTTTGACAACTAGTTAGCAGTTTGAATTATTTAACAATTATTTAGCCTGACATCTCATCTGTTGTCCAACAAGTTAGTTTATACTCATTCCATGGCACCCACATTTGGTAGCGGTTTTACGAATTAGCCGATATTTTCGTGGTTCTCCAATCGTGGGTTATTTTTCCCAATTAGGTCTTCTCTTCGTGTTATTGCTTATTGTGACGTTAATTGGGAGGGATGTCTTGATACTATGTGATCTGTTATTAGATGGTGTATGTTTCTTGGAAACCCTTTACTCTCATGAAAGAGTAAACATTTGGATCTTGCTTCTAAATCTTGCACTGAATCAGAATATTGTGCTATGTCTGCAGCATATTCTGAGATTGCTTGGCTGCGTGGGCTTCTTGGTGAGCTTGGTTTCATCAGTCTGATTCCACTCCATGTCACAGCGATAGCACTAGTGCCGTATAAATTGCGACTAATCCCATGTATTGTGAATACACAAGGTATATTGATATTGATTGTCATTAAATTTGAGATGTCTTGGATACTCGTCTTATTTCGCTTCCTCATATTTCAATGAATCTCTAGATTGTTAACATATTTATTAAAATTAGGACACGTTTGAGATATCGGTTTCTTATCAACAAATTGATACTTCTTGATCAATCGGTTTCAATTTTTGAGGAAATGACTGCAATAATTTGTCCACAAGTTACACCACACTTAATTATACGATCCTTGTAAATTTATTGTTATAATATTTTCCTATTTAGGATGATATAATTGGATGATTTTCAGCATTGTTATTAGGATGCAATACTTTACATAATGGAAAAGTCCCTCACAATGTTTGGAAATTAATTCGAATTAGACCTTTGACATCCCATACAAAGAATGATTCCAAGCTCAAAGATTTAAAATTAGAGCAATACATTTACTCTCACGCTAGTAAGAACGTGAATACAATCAACTGTCTTACATAAAATACATTCAGCAGCCAGTAATGTAGCAAACATCATCAGTGTGAAATGGCGAAAGACAAATGAAGAAAATCTACCCTTGCTTTGTAAAACAAAGCTTTTGTCTCGGGTCTGCTGTCAAACTTCTATCACTCGTCAATTAAGACTTTTGAGCCATTTGAACACAATCTCAATGCAATTTCACTCCCCAAATCAGTAGCCACAAGTTCAGGAAATACAGTCTTGTAAATTGGAGAATGATGTATGTTTTCAGTAAGAACAAACACAAAAGTAGACACAATGACGAAGGATGACGAATGTGGTGGCTTAGCAAGGGCACAGAAAGCAACAAAAAAAAAAACGAAAAGTTGCCTGTAGGATGCTTTTTTTTGTATGTTCTCCTGTCCAGCGATGAAGGGAGTAACTACATCAGTTTCTTTGGGTAGCTTTTTTGATTTTCCATGAACAGCTGTGTTATAAGCATGCTTAATATAATTATGATCACAATATTTGTTATCATGAAAATAATTAGTGAAACCTTAGGCTAATACCAAGCATCTTGGCGACAACATTTTTTTCCTCAGTCCACTTTTGTCCTTCCCCCACATCTGTAGAAGTTGCTGCTGCAATACTCTTTTGATTGAATGGATGATGATTGTCAACTCTATCTGCAGAGCACCAACGGGTTCTTTTCTCTCGATATTTGTAGAGAGACATACTTGAGGCATCTGTTGCCTCTGTTCTTGAATTAATGTCCGCTGTTTGTGGAGACTGAGGATTATATCTTTTCTAATTAGACGATAAATCATCCCTCTATCATTATTGGGCACATTCATGATGTCAAGAAACACTCTGTTCTGAGGAAACATTCACTCTTTTGTGAGTAGAAACATTTGTTCTCTTGTTTTCCTTCGGGGCATTTGATCACAAAGATTTTGGTAGATCTTGAGGAGGAACTGATGTAAAGACATGCTGATCCATCCGTTCACAAATATGTTTGATCATAATTGCAATCTTATCCGTATGAGCGGTCACCAAGTCAATTTATTTATCTTGTGTGGGTGACTAGACCATTTTTATGGCAAATCAAAGTTAGTTCTCTGAATGTAGACTTGGTCATTAGTCACCATGATGACTGTATTTGCATTGGTGCTTGTGTTTACTATTTTTCGTGGCATTTCTTGGTAAAAAGGGCTTCAAGATTTGGTAGTATGATTTGATTTTCAGCAAGCCTTTTTAAAGGGTCTCCACAAAAGGTGCCAATGCTGCATCTAGAACCCAAATTTGACAATCGTAGATTAGATGATCACTCATTAAACCTAGACTTGTGCACACATTATAGAAATACGAAGATTACGAAGTCCGAGGTGTTCTCTTCGAGATATCAATTCCAATGCCTAAGTAAAAGCTGAAGATGACACATATTTTTCTGTCACATATTTTTTTAATTTTAAAAATAAAGTAGTGTCTGGATGATTAAGTTTAGAACATCATGCCTTCCTATGGATTTAGACATCAAGTTCTTTTTGGATAAATCTAAACCCAATTTTTTGATGGAATGCCGAGATTTATTTCCAATACATAGAGGCATTGTCTCTTTCTCTGTCTTGGAACTTGTCTCCAATTTCATAACACGGTTGTTGTCTAACCTGTTATTGGGATTCTTATGCCATGCAGCTTGTTGGCTTTAGACGTGAAGGGTGGCTACCAAACGACAAAGACCCGTTTGCAGGATTAATCTTGAAGGCCCACCATGCCTTCATGCATCAATGAGAGTAGCGAGTTATTCCTGTGGATTTTTCATTCTTTTTCTATGCAGGTTAAGCAATCTACTATATCCGAGAAAACAATACGATAAGTACAGTCTCATATGCTGAGCTAGTATTTTTTTCTCCATATTTGGCTAGCTTGTAGGCCACAGACTTGAAGCCTAGTTACCAAATAATAGATCCAATTGCTGGAACAACTGTGATATGGAGAAATCGAGACGGGAAGATGACAAAATCAGCTATATGGACAGCGTTTTGTGGGGTGAATTTGCCATCTAGTAAGTTGTTCTGCCATGCAGCTAATATTGCAAGTTTTTTGGATCCTAAAGCATCGTGTGTGTCCATGATTTTACAGCCTCAAAAAGCTTTTTTCCCTTCAGCTTTCGAAAAGGTTTTGGTTGATATAATATGCACCGTGAAGTGTTAAACATGAAAGAGGAAAGGTAAGCCTTTTCATTTTTGACAATTTAGTCACACAGGGCCACCCAAAATTTTCCCTTTTCATACAAAACTGCCTAGATTTTTTTTTTTTAGAAAATTGCCCCAAACCATTCAGAAGTCGTTCCAAACGACCTACATTTTAAACTCATTATCATTAGCTCTTCGTTCCAAGCGACCTACATTTTAAACTCATTATCATTAGCTCTAGAGACTATCGATTTTCGTTAAATGTAAAATATTCTCATTTACTGTAATATCTGTGTCTAACTATGTCTATGTGATATGTTAGTGTTAGTGTACGGAAAATGATATAATA
>JAODPA010087421.1:0-24550 GCA_025585075.1 Nepenthes mirabilis
AATGATTACACAAGTCCATGTAGTATATTTTTATCTACAATATAACTTATATCATT
Organism: Nepenthes mirabilis; assembly: GCA_025585075.1. Taxonomy (NCBI): domain Eukaryota; kingdom Viridiplantae; phylum Streptophyta; class Magnoliopsida; order Caryophyllales; family Nepenthaceae; genus Nepenthes; species Nepenthes mirabilis. The sequence goes on from JAODPA010087421.1 coordinate 57, forward strand.
TCTTTCAAGATCAATTATATATTCATTTCCTCTCAATCTCAACATATAATATCAAATCTTTCAAATGGTAATAAAAGGATTCAAAAACATTAAGTATAAAGAGAAGTAACCATAAAAATAAAATAATGCGTCATGAATAAATTTTAAGAAAATATAGTTCAACCTGATGCGTCCCTAGATCCGGATTGTTAAACGGGTTATGGAGTTGCTCGATCTTTCGCATTGGATCGAATTGAAGTCAGTCCGGCCCCCGTTTCTTCGAACTTGAATTCTGCGTAATACAATTAAAAATAAGAAGTCGGAGGATTGGTAGGACTCGCTTCCCGGTGTATCCTCTAATACTTAAGTCAAAAATCTTTCCCAATGGATAGAAAGATGTGAGAATATAAGAGAAATATGCGGATGTATATTTTCTAGGGATGGAGTGTGAGTGCGCCCGGCTGAGGGGCAGCTTAATAATGTGCTCGGCTGAAGGGCGGCTCTGAGGTGCGTCCGTCTGAGAGGCAGCTTAGAGGTGCGTCCGGCTGAGGGGCGGCTGAAAGATGCACCCGATTGAGAGGCAGTTTAAAGGTGCACAAGATTGAGAAGCGTCTTGAAAGTGCACCCGACTAATGGGCGGCTTATAGAATAAAGGATTGAGCTCCGGGGATGGTGAGTAGGACACTTGGAAAGAGAGCGGGCCTCCTAGATGGAGGCAATAGTGCCTGGATAGAGGGTATGGTGCCTGGAGGGAGGGCCTACTGGATGGTGGACATGGTGCCTGGATGGAGCACATGGCCCTTGAAGGGAAAGCCTACCGGATGGAGGGCACGTCGCCTGGATGGAGGGCATGGCGTCTGGATGAAGAGCCTCTTGGATGGCAAGCTCCTTGGACGGCGGGTTGGCCTCCTAGAGGGAGGGCTCATAGAACGGAGGGCTGGCCTCCTGGAGGGAGGGCTTTTGGGATGGAGGGCTCCTGGACAGCGAGCTCCTTGGATGGCGGACTCCTTGGATAGAGGGCTCCCATGACAGAGGGCTGGCCTTATGGGTGAAGCTTCTACGATGGTTGTAAATTTGCTAAGCCATTCAGAGCCTGTTAGAGTCTACTATGGCAATTGCTTTTATGGTATAACTTGAAGAATCACCCCTTCCTGCGTGGGCAATGTGGAACCTTAGGCAGGATATATTGAGAAGAATTGTTGGGCTAGACTGTTGGGCCGCTCGGCGGGCCTTGGCTCGGCCTGGAGGAGCTTCTGATGGGCTGTCCATCTGTTGCAATTCGAACTCTGAGCCGGCCCACGGTACTAGACCTATTACTAACTCCTCATACCGGGAGGTTTGAAATTTTAACCCCTAACATGTAATGATAGGACGTCGCCACGCAAATCCGTATGCGTGTTCCTTTCCCATATGTCCTACAAAATTTTGCTATGTTTAGCCATATTTGGCAGCAATTCTGCTCTCTAACTTGCCGATTCTCTACTGATGGTGCTGGTGGGCGCGATCGTCTGCAATACTTGCTCGGTGACCTTCTCCCCTGGCTCTAGCTGGAAGGGCTTCCTACGCCTTGCTTCACGAACCCTTCTCTGATCAACCAAGTGATGCGAGAGATCGAAGCGGTTATGGAGCCTATGCTGCCATTGGCTGGGATCTAAGGAAGCTTCATGAGGCTTGAAGAGGCATCTAAAGTCTGCCTTCATTCCCTTGCTTTGATCGGTCTTAGGCAGTGACGAGGGTAGCTCGAGTATAGGGTCACCATCAAATACTTCTTCTAGTTGGCGTTGGATAGTCCTTGCTGAGGTAGCTTAGTGGAGTGGTGGTTCGATCTTAGTGGGGAAGGTCTCTTCTTCCTCTCCCCTTTTGGGTGGGTGGACACTCCATCTGTGGCCCATGTGGGACTGTTGACTTACTGGAGGAGGAGCTTTCTAGGTCTACCTTAGGTTTTGGCCGTCATCGTCGCACTGGGTCTAGTGCAGACTCCAGTTTGTGTGGCTACGGCCTACCTTGACAAATGATCTCTGGTGGTCGCTTCCCGGGCAAGAGTGGGTAGATGATCCTCGGCTCTTGCTAGGGAGGGCTTTAGCATGTGCTTTCTGCTTCAGCAGCCTAAGGGAGGTGGCACATAGGAGCTTGATCTTCTCGATCGTCCGGAACGTGGTGCTCTTGCCACTGAGATTTCGTTGTAGGGTCATGCGCTTGCTTGCCCTTTAGGCACCTGACCAAGTGAAGCAGGGTTTCAGAAGTCGGATTGTCGCTCCATGTATTCCTTTTCTTCCTTTTGAGTTGTACGTCCATTGCTACGGACTTTGTACTTCCTAAAAGGGGTTGATGTATGGAACTACGGAGCATCCTTTGATCTTGTTGTATGGCTCCAAAATTCCTGCAAGGTGTGAATGATTACAGTGTTTTGGCATTGCTTTCGGCCCCTAAGGCCATGCTGGTCTGGCAGTCTGATGCTCCAAAAACTCGTTCTTCTGTTAGCTCAGCTTACGGCAACTCATTCCTATGCTTGGTAGGGACAGGGGCCGGCCGAGCCCGCCTTAAGCCTATCCAGGTTAAGCACCTTCTGCTGCTTGACTTCTTGGTGACTTGATATTAGGTTGGCTGATGTCTCAGTCTTTTGGCAGTCCGACCCATAGGGTCTACCATAATATGCCAAGTTAGGGCACCAACTAGTTGAATTAGCCTTGAGTCAGCCAAGGCCTAGATCTGTTGGCTTGCCATCCTTGAGAAATACTGCGCTAGGGCATCATAAGTTGCCCATGGGCTGCGCTGGGAGGCAGAGCTGTCGTACGGGAACTGTAACATTCGCGAGCTCGTTGTTCCTAGTTGACCCGTTTCAGAGAGCTAAGATCTCATAGAGTCCAGGACGAGACGCCAACTTCGATCGTGAGCCACCGAGTCTCAGGCAAGATCTAGGAGCTTGCAGAGGAAAGATCTCCAGCTTAGGATTGGATCGCCCCGTTGCGAGGACGTGCTCTTGGAGGCAAAGGGCAGAGGACTCGGCTTTGTGTGGTGGAATCTTGCCGATCTTGGACCTTCCTATCAACGCCTTTGATTTGAGGGGCGCTCGAGCTTGGTACTGATTTGACTTGGTTGATCTCCCTAAGCTAGAAGGAGAAGCCTTCACTGCGCTCACTGGGGGGCTTCCCACCTCAAGACAGTTGATCATTCGTGCTGTAGGAGTAGGCAATGTTCTGCGTTCGTTGGAAGGACCCGTCTCGTCATGTGTTGTCGCTAGCAAATAGCCTGGATGGACTGAGAATGAGGAGCCCCCAGCATATTTCTATGCTGGAGCAAGGGACCCTTTGGCATGCAGGCCGGGCAAACGGATTGGCGCCGTGACCGTGGCGGATCTAGGGATCCTGATCTTGGTGGCTCTTTCTTTGAGGATGCTGCCCTACTTGTTGGCTTAGCATTATTGTAGAGTCGCGTGCTAGCCGCTTGCCTCAACAATAGGCAGTTCGAGCCTCATGAGAGATCTAAGAGTCCATTGAGGGGAATTCTTGAGTTCTAGGCTGGATCGCCTCGCTGTGAGGATACGCTTTAGGAGTGAGCAGTGAGAGGGACTGAGAGTCAACCGAGCGCTATTGTTATCGTCAAGCATGACCAAATAAATCTGACCGGTTGTGCTCGCTCCTACCGGGAGGAGGTCGTATCACTGAGAAAATTTGGTTGCTGGCTAGGCTTTGAAGCTATCGTTGCTGAGCTTTGGCTAGCCTAGGCCGTCACCCGCATGTATCCGTTGACACTTTGTTCTATTAGAGGACGTCGTAACTTTTATACACCTGGTCCTAGTTCGTCCATCGTTGTTGACTGATGGTAGTCTTTCCTTCGGGAGAAGGTCGTCGCACGCATGTGGAAAAGCCCTATCAGGTTTTGAGTCCGACCATGCATAGGCCTCTTAGTGACGGGACTGAGCTTCAAATCTGACTGCACGTGGGCCGCTCGGTACTGGACTAAGGTTCAAATTCATCAGCATATGGGCCGCTTGGCACAGGACTAACGTTCAAATTTCACTGCATATGAGCCGCTCAGTGCGGGACCAAGGTTCTTTGACCATACACAGGTTGAGTTACAGGCAAACGAGTGTTTACTCGACATAGGAGCAGTTTAGGTCATTTGATGCAATAAGATAATTTGCAGGCATTCGCATGAGCAGATAAAATGACTATTTTACTAATAATAGTGTGATTCGAGCAAGCAATATGATGCATGCAGGACTTAGATTCGACGCGAAATCGTCATCAATGCATGTGGTGGATGGCTTGCTATGCCCTTAGGACCGGTCCGTCATCCTGTGTGCACGACTGGTGTGCACCACTTTGACGGATCGTTGATGCGCTTTAGTGGGCGCCTTGGCCTTAGCCTATGGCCTCTTTTATTCATGGGACGTGGTCCTCCACCATCAATTGGCTTGGCAGCGCGTTGCTGCTGCTCTGGGTGGTTGATGGCCAGTCTCTCGGTTTTCGTTATCGGTCGATTCTGTCTCAAGCAACTAGAAATGGTGCGGCGCTTGGCCTGACACGCCCGCTATGATACTATGGACAACGGGCCAAGCATGTCGAGCACCCATTGCAAGAGCCACAATAGCTTTTACGGGATTTGCTGCTATGCAAAGGGTCGACGAGAGGCGATGTCATGGGATCAACCTTCTAACCTGAGTTGCAACTGGTGCGCCCTGCTCTGGAGGATCACCGAGGCTAGGAGTGGTCCCCATCTGCAGGGGGATTGGCCGCTCGCCCCGATGGTCTCGCGTCTATGGCCTTTACACTTCAAAAGGCAGGATTTGCCTAATCGAGTAGGTGCAGCATCGGGCCAATGTCTTCTGGCTGGGAACACCATCTTCTGGGGGTTGGGTGCTCCGCTACCCTTAAGGACGTTCCAGCCTACTGCCGACATTGCGATGTGAACTTATGAGTCCCTAAGGTCTAGCAAAGTGTGGAGGTGATCCAAGCAAAACATCGGATTGGAGCTTTGGATGTAGGGCACCTGGATTGGTTTCCAGTTGTTGCAAGGAGATGATGGGAACCGAATCCCCATTGCGATCAGTGACCTTGGTAGGCCGGTAAAGTGTCCTCTGACGCTGGATGGCGTTCTTTTCAGAGAAGGGGGCCTCTTGGCATCACTGGAGTGTCGTGAACCATATCGCTCTGGGCTTTTGTCTAGCCCCTCATGGCTCAATCGATCTTCTGGCCACCGCTAGGCCCTGTCACCCGTGGCTGTCCGTGTCACGAGGTCGTCAGGCCACCGAATCTTTTGTGGATGCTAGTCTGCTTTGATTGCTTGGGAGTTGGTGGGCGGAGCCCCAATATTGCACCTTTGGATGGGTGCGGATGGTATGGGGATTAGAGGATGAAGCCCCTAGCATCGCATCATCAGACAAGTGCAAATGGTCTGGGGTCAACAGGACCAGGGCTCCGGCTGGACAGCGAGTACTTGCACACTCAAGGTTGGTCATCCGTTTGCATGGCTACCTAGCAGGAAGTTGTTGCCATGGGCGGCAACGCCCCTGACTGGTGCAATGGCTCGTACCTGGGATGCTGATCTTCTTCGACTATCCTAAAATTGGAGGGCAGAACCCCCAACATTGCACCTTTAGACAGGCACAAAGGGTTTGGAAGAGGGTGCTTAGCTTAGCACTAAGCGCCTGTACGTTTGGTGTTGGTCGCTTATTGACATGGCTACCCGATGAGAGGTCGTCACCATGGTTGATGCGATGGGTAGTAGGCCGAACATGTCGAGCCCCTCATTATGAAGACGGCTTTTGCATGATCTACTGCTCTGCACAGAGTCGATGGGAAGCGTTACTGCAGGATCAGCCTTGCCAAGTCCCTTGAGTCAGTCCTCTCGTTCCAACGAGGCCTTTCGCGAGCAGACAGCCAGACATTCTGGAAGCCCTTCCCGTCTTGTACTTCTCGTCCCAACAAGGGGACGGCAGAGAGCCTGTCATTTCCGCAGGAGTCTTCATTGTCGCTAGAAGGTTGTTGGTCGCCTTGGGAATGGCAATCACAGCTCCAGGCTTTCGTGTTGCACTCTGGGACCAGGTCGAACTTTCTTCAGGGAGTAGGCCCTGTTGCTCCGATTCTCCCAAATACTAAGGTCGTCAGGCGAAGAAGATTTTCCCTGGTGGGTTGTCCTTTCCTCTGGTTTCTCCCCTTGGGGTGCTGACACTTGTTCATGGAAGGAGCCCCCAACCACTGCTCGTCTAGACAAGCGCATAGAGCCTGGAGCAGTTTGAGTTTAAAGCCCTATTGGGTAGAGATCACTTGCTCATCAAGGGCTGGTCATTTGTTGCCATGGCTACTCGGGGGGTTGTCATTGTGGTAGGCGATATCTTCGACCAACATGCTGGCTAGAGCATAGTATTGACTGTGTTTATTTCATTGTTGTGCTGTGGAAAGACTTTTTAGTCGTTTCCTACAAACACTGCCAATAATGTATCCCTAGATCCAGATTGTTGAACGGCTTAAGGAGTTGCTCGATCTCTTGTATCGGGTCAAGCTGGAGTCGATCCGGTCCCCGTTGCTTCGAACCTGGTTCCTGTGCAACATAACTAAAAATAAAATGTCAGATGATTGGCGAAACTAATTCTCCGGTATATCCTCTAACACTTAAATCAGAAATCTTTTCCAATGGATAGAAAGATACGAGGATATGAGAGAAATGTATGGATATGTATTTTCTGGTGGAGTGTGAGTCCGCCAGATTGAGGTGCAGCTTATTGATGCGCCCAGTTAGGGGGCGACTTAGAGATGCACTTGATTAAGGGACAGTTTAGTGATATGCCCGGCTAAGGGGCAATTGAGAGGTACGCTCGACTGAGGGGTGGTTTAGAGATGCACCTAGTTGATGGGTGTCCTAGAGGTGCGCCCTATTAAGGGACGGCTTATGGGATGGAGGACTGAGCTCCGGGGATGGTGAGTAAGACACCTAGAAAGAGAGCGGGCCTTCTAGAAGAAAAGTATGGCTCCTGGATAGAAGGCATGGTGCTTTGATAGAGGGCCTCCTGGATGGTGGGGATGGTGCCTAGATGGAGGGTCTCTTGGATGGAGGACATGGCCCCTGGAGGAAGGGCCTCTTGGGTAGCGGGCTGGCCTCCTAAATGGAAGGTTCCCGGGACGGAGGGCTAACCTCCTCGAGGGAGAGCTCCCTGGACGAAGGGTTGGGCTCTTGGAAAGAGAGCTCTTGGGATGAAGGGCTAGCATCCTAGAGGGAGGGCTCCATGGATGGTGGACTCCTTGGACGGAGGGCTCCTAGGACGAAGGTCTGGCCTCATGGGTGAAGCTTCTACGGCGGTTGCGAATTTGCTAAGCCTATTGGAGTTTACTGTGGCAATTGCTTTTATGACGTGACTTAAGGAATCGCCCCTGCCTACCTAGGCAATGTGGGACTTTAGGTAGGATATATTGAGAATATTTGCTTGGTTGTACTGCTGTGCCGCTCAGCTGGCCTTGTGCTGGGCCTGAAGGAGCTTCTAATGGGCTGTCCATCTGTTACAATTCAAACTCTGAGCCAGCCCACGGTACTTGACCCATTACAGCCAAATGCTACATCTAAAACTCTAATAAGTAGGAATGAAAACTTTGTTCATGTTTGAACTAAGAATAAACCTTAAAGTATGAAAATTAATCTTTTCAAAGAAATAAAAAACAAAACAGGAAAATTGAGAGAAGTAATCTGCTGATTTCTATTTTTGCCTTCGGCAGGGTTCTTTATTTTGTCGTGCTCCATCTGCCAGCCTTTTCTTTATCTCTTCTTCAGCTGTGTTCCGAACTCCCGGTCCTCTCCTTTGGTGTGAAAAACAGCCTTTCTTAAATAGTAGCTCAGATCTCCCTCCTTTGCCGTGGTTTTCCTTTTAAGTTGCCTGAAATCAATTTAGCCTGAAATAAGCTCAGAATGATGTATAATTTTATCACATCAAGTAACCTCAAACTTAAGTTTTGCTGATCCCAAGCAAAATAAGAAAACCACTAGAATCAAAAATGATGCGTACCTAGATCCGATTTCGAACAGATTTGGATTCGTCTGGATTATTTGATTCGGCTCCGTTCACTGAGTTCGAATCCTGCACACCACTAAAACGAACAAGAGGTCAGTGTTTCGGCGGGAAGTTGTCCCACCGAAAACACTCCGACGCTCAAATCAGTGAAGACTTCTAAGCAATGAAGGTAAACTGGAAAGCAAAAGAGAGAGAGTATGATGGTCTGGAGTGTCGACTTATTGAGAATGTGAGTTCTTACTTCCTGCCCAGAAAGAGTGTCAGGGAGCGACGTCCCGAAAGCGTGGAAGCTTTAGGGAATGATTCTCAGTAGGCCGAAGAGGTCTCTAGGAATTCGTAGGCCTCTGGTGGGATTAGAGGACGAACGCTTGTATAGAGAGAAAGGAGAGGAGCCTCTGTTCAAGCTCTGTAAGCGTTTGTGTGGGTGAGACTGTAGGAAGTCTTTACAGGAAGCTGGTTCTCTGTGTTCTCAGGAAGACGAGTTACAGAATGGGCAAGGGAGCTTCTGTTTCTCAGTGAGCTTTTGTGTTCGTTTGTGAGCTTGTATGTATGCGAATGGGTATCTGAGAATGCATGCAAGAGAGCGTCTAAGAGCATGAAAGAGCATGTGCCTTTCAGAACGAAGTCCTCATGCTTTTATGGACAGCAGGAGAGGCTCTTCCTCTGGTCAAGGTGGCGTGCTCCTCTTGGACTCACAATGGCGGCCTTCTTAGAGTTGGTGAGTCTTACAGTCGTGATTTGACGGATCTTCTTTCTGCTGCACAGTGCAACGGATCTTCAGATTGTCTCATGCTTTTGTGACTGTTTTGTTGGCGCTGAAATCATTGCTGCCCTTTTTGGGGAAGATTAGCTTTTAGGAAGGGCACGTGATCATGAAAGGACCGTTGCTTTTCGTGCATGTGTCCGCCTGCCAATTTGGGCCTAGGCCGTAGCAGGTTTAAAGCATTTTTGAGCCTGCCGCTACAGCACATCCAGTCAACGCTCAAGCTGACCGTCTGTACGCGAATTAGCCACCTGCTGGAGTCTGGACGGTCAACGTTGGCGTTGACCGTCTTGGACTTTTCAGGATTTGGGCATTCGCCTCCTGTTTAGCCGTTTTTAAGTTGACCGTCTAGTAGGCCGTTTTAGGCCTCCGTTGACCTTGGGCCAGCCCATATTCCGGCATACCCATCACTAGCCCCCCATGCCGATGGCCAGAATTCTGGCCTTCGGTATGTTCATGATGGGGTGCCCCTCACTGCCCTTCGTCGTTTGAGGATTCCGGAGAACCCTATGAAAGGCGGAGAGGGACGTTGACCAAAACTGTTGACTGTCTTTAGTCAGTTCCAGAAAAGAATACTGACGGGATCCGTTGATCGTCTTTGGTCAGTTCCGAAAAAGAATGTTGACTGGATCTATTGACCGTCTTTGGTCAGTTCCGGAGAAAAATATTGACCGGAACTGTTGACCGGCTTTGGCTAAAATCCGGAAGGCTTTCTGCAAGCCCTGATTGATGCGTGGCCATCAGCCGGCCTGCCTGACCAAAAGTAGACACGCCTTTTCTTTTGGTTGTGCGGATATCCGGGCCATTAATATGTTAGAGATTTGCCTTTTGAAGGGTCAAACATAGAGACGACACGTGGCAGGACTGACGGCGTCCTTTCTGAGGGGTTTTAAAGCATTTCGCCGTTCAAGTTTCCCTCCACGCTTTGAATCCTTCTTTGCCTCCTTGCTTCGTCTTCTTCATCTTCGACTTTCCTTCACCAAGAAACCCTAGCCCTTCCTGCAAGCCATGGCTTCCGTCGCCGACATCGCTTTCGTCCTTGGAGAGGGTGACGTAAAAGCGTTTGTGTTGAGTTCAATATCCCGAAGGATATTGCATGGAGGGTCCCGGGGAAGGACGACAGAGCTTTTTCTCCACCGACAGGGCACAACACGATATATGAGGCCCACCTGAGGAGCGGCCTCCGTCTTCCTCTGCCAGACGACTTGCTGTCCGTCCTGCAAGCCCTACGAGTCCCGATTTCTCAACTTCACGCCTACACCGTACGGTATATCTGTACCCTCTGTATTTTCCTTCGTAAACATTCTAAGAGGTTGAGAATGCCGATGGTGAAGGGGCTCTTCAAAATAAACCAAGGAAGCGAATGGATATCGCTCGTCCCCCGTTCTGGACTAAAAATAAACACGGCCATTTACGACTCGTTCAAGAACTGGAAGAACCGGTTCTTTTTCATGAGCGTGGGGGCGACTTGACCCCTTGCGAAGGATTGGGGTCAGGTGCCGGAGGTGTATACGGGGACGCCGTCTGTGGCGGAGACGACGTCCTTAGAGTGGTTAACCAAGCTGATTAAAGACCACCCTGCTGATTTCAAGAGGGACTTCTTGGTCTCTAGGGTATAGACCAAGAAGGTGAACTGGGGACCGCCTTCCCCGGTTCAAAAGCCCATGCTGCCAACGAGGATGATGCGGCCGGAGGACTCCAAGGGTCTGCTCATCCGCATCCGCCACACAGATGAGGGCTTCATTGGCCCGTTGCCTAAGAAGGTGTTGGAGATGCCTTCCTCTTCATCGTCGTGCCCCGATTACATTGCCGTTAGGATCTGCAGCGGCCCAGGCAACACTACGGGCCTGGAAAGGACCTTCGAAGACCTGCCAGTGGCCATGGGGGGAGATATCATCTTGGCGCAGCCCGCGCCACAGGCGGCTCCTCGAGCGGTGCAGACAGAGTCCTTTACGGAGCCCTCCTGCGAGCCGATGGTGAAGGCACAAGAGCCAGTCGTTGGCTCTCCAGTCGTACTGACTCCTGCTGTGGAGCCAATGATGGAGTTTGATCCTCCGGCAGTTGGTGCGGAGGCCGTAGTTGGGGAGCCTGCGGCTACTATGGATGACGTTGAGGAAAGGCTGCTAGATGAGATCCTGGAGGAGGCTACCACCAGCTCAGCTCGAGAGGACGTCACTCCTGGTCCACCGCCGCCTGGGCCAGGTCTGGAGTCTAAGCCCGAGAGGCCGTTGAGGAGACTTTGGGAGGTATGATTCTTGGTAATGGCTTCTGCGTACTTTCTCCTTTTCCGGATTTCTAACTTGTCCTTTGTTTGTCTCTTGTACAGTCGAGGAAGCTGGCTTCTGTCATCATTAAGGCGGTGGAGTAGCGTGACCGGGTGATCGCCGATAGGGAGGCGGAGATCGCCTGGGTAAATGCTAGGCTGGCTGCTTTGGGGGGAGAGCACCGTGAGGAGACTGCTACCCTCGAGACTGTCTTGGCGGGAGTGGAGACGGAGAATGTCAACTTAAAGGCTGAGGTTGCACGTCTGAAAGAAAAGGGTGATCGAGCCAAAACGCGCATCAATCAACTTGCCGGGCGAGTAGCAACCTTGGAGAATGACCTGAGTCTCCGTATCCGCCCCCACAAGGTTGAGGGTATAATGCACATGCGGCTGTTGGAGGGGATCAACGTTAGTCGGCGCATTGTGTGGTTGGTCGATCTCGGCTTCCCCGTTGAACTCATCAGTCTGGCCAACAGAGCGGCGCAACATAGAGACGACCTCGTGAGGGAGCCCCGTGACAGTCAGATGCCTCCGCTGTCCTCGTAGCCCCCTATGTTGTATATTTTTGGGACCTCCCTTGTACATAAAATGTAACTTGTAACACATTCGGAAGCAATAAATGGAAGTTTTTTCAACTTTGTGCTCATTTGCCTTTACTGCTTTTGTGTTTGGATTTTTGTTGCATTGGACGGCCAACTTGGTTGGCTGGCTGCCGTTGTTATGCTACCTAAGGAGTGAGGTCCTTAGACTTTGCAGGCGGTTGTGTTAACCAGCCTGGTGGTGCTGCCCAAGTGCTGACTTGGGCGGCCAACGTGGAGAAGGATTCTTCTCCCTCCAACCGTCATTGATTGATCACGCTATCTCCTCGTAGAGAAGATCGTTGCGTGTGCTGCTTAAGTGCCCTAAGATTTTGACCGTTATCGGGCCACTTGGATGACCAAGGTTTAGATTCAACCGCTAATGGGCCGCCTGGATGACCAGGGTTTATTACGACTGCTTTCGGGCCGCTCGGATGACTGAGGTTCATATTAGACCGCTTTCGAGCGACCTGGATAACCAGGGTTTAAATATGACTGCTAGTGGGCCGCTCGGATGACCGAGGTTCATGTTCGACCATTTGTAGGCCGCCTGAATGACCAGGGTTTATTAACGAGTGGGTAAGGACTCTCCCGACTTAGGGGCAGTCTAGGTCGGGTAACCCGCAAAGCAAACACATATACATGCACATAGGAGATGTAGGCAGTATGTTAAGTAAACACTTATTTTGGCAAATTTAAAACAAGTAGGCGGATGCACATGCACACAATAATGCAAATGCGTACCTGCGCCTTCTATTAGAAGTAGCGTTTGAGGTGGATCGCGTTCCACGTTCGCGGAACCAGCTTCCCATCCTAACTCCAGAATTTGTAGGCTCCGTTTCACAGGATAGCGGAGACGAGGAAAGGCCCTTCCCAATTATGGAAGAGCTTATTGCGGCCTGCCGGTTGCCTGTGGCTTTGATGCCTTGTAGTACCAGGTCTCCAATATTGAACCGTCGTGCCGTAACTTTTTTGTTGTAGTATCAGGTAATCTGATGTTGGTAGGCCGCTGTCTATACTCTGGCGGCGTCGTGGGCTTCTTCTAACATGTCTAGGTGCTCCCTGATTTTTTGGGAGTTAGCCAGTGGGTCAAAGGATTTCATCCTAAGACTCGAAAGCCCGATTTTCACCAGAATTACCGCCTCAGTCCCGTAACAGAGGCTGAAGGGCTTCTCGCGCGTTGAGCTTGTCTGCCCAGGAGCCCTTTGCGTCCTCCCGCTTAGTTTTTAACTCGTGGAGTAGCGTTCGGTTCGTGACCTCCACTTGTCCATTTGCTTGGGGGTATGCACCGAAGTGTGGACCAGGTTAATGCCAAGGTTAGCGCAATACTTGGTGAAGCGTTTTCCCGAGAATTGGGTCCCGTTGTCGGTCACAACAACCTCAGGGACGCCAAATCTACAGATGATGTTCATGCAGAGGAATTCCAAGGCGTTATGCTCCATAATCTTTACCAGTGGGATGGCCTCGACCCACTTGGTGAAATAGTCGATACCCACGATGATGAACTTCCTTTGCCTCGTGGCAATGGAAAATGATCCGAGCAGATCGAGCCCTCGTTGCACGAAGGGCCAAGGAGCCTGAAGGGTCTTCAGATCCGCGGATGGCTGGTGGTGAAAGGTTGTTGTAAAACTGACAGCTTTCACATTTTTTCACAAACTCAAGCGCGTCCTTTTTCATCGAGGGCTAGTAGTAGCTCTGGCACATGACATTGAAGGCTAAGTTTTTTCCACCAATGTACGATCCGCAGATCTCGAGGTGGACTTCGCCTGAAGCGTAGTCAGCCTCTTCGGGAGTTAGGCATCAGAGGTATGGGGTCGAGTAGCCACGGCGATATAGCCGTCCGTCAACCACAGTATACCAGCCGGCCATCTTCCTGATCCGTTTGGCCTTCTCCACGTCCTCCGGCAATGATCCATCAGCCAGATAACTAAGGTAAGGCGTCATCCAGTTTTCCTTTTCAGAAATCTGCATTGCCTCTTGTTTCTCGATGCTGGGAGCGTTTAGGATCTCCTGTATGTCCCTCGAGTACTGTTCCGGATTTTTGGCTGCAGCGGCTCTAGTCAGCTAGTCTGCCTTCCAGTTTTCAGTTCGGGGAATATGAACTAGGGTCAGCTTATCGAACCCCTGGGCGGCCTCCCTCGCCTTTGCCAAGTACTTGGCTAGGTGAGGGTTGTTCGACTCAAAGCCCCCATTAATCTGGTTAACGATTAGCTCGGAGTCGCTGTAAACCGTCAGTCTCTTGGCAGAGCATTCATTGGCTAACTGTAATCCGGCTAACAGGGCCTCGTACTCAGCAACATTATTGGTTGCCGGGAAATTGAACTTGATGGAGTATTTCACCTCAAACCCGTCAGGGGTCGTAAGGACCACTCCAGCGCCACTGCCCGTATCCGTAGACGATCTGTCCACATGGAGTATCCATTTCGGAACTTTGTCAAGCAGTTCCCTGCTTTTTTCGGGTTGTTCCTCGAGAACTGGGGTTGTAGTTTTAACAATGAAATCAGCTAATGCTTGCGCCTTTACAGTAGGCTTGGGTTGGAATTCGATGTCGAACTTGCCCAACTCGATAGCCCATTTTACCAACTGTCCAGAAACGTTGGGTTTCTGGAGTTTGCTTTTCAGAGGCTGGTCCGTGAGGACCACTATCTGGTGGGCCTAAAAATAGGGCCTTAACTTCCGCACGGTGAAGATAAGTGCCAAGGCCAGTTTTTCTGCCTGCGAGTAGCGGGCCTCTGGGCCGGTAAACGTTTTACTCACGTAGTAGACCGGCCGTTGAGTGTCGGAGTCCTGGCGCACGAGAACAGAGCTGAGGGACGCCTCCGACACTGCCAGGTTAAGGTATAGTTCCTCTCCGGCCTTGGGTGACACCAACGGCGGGCTGGCCAGATACCGCTTTAGTTCATCGAAGGCTATCTGGCAGTTTGTCATCCATTGAAATCCATTGGATTTTGTCCCTCCAAGGGTCTTGAAGAAGCGCTGGTACTTGTCGCCAAACTTCACGAGAAAGCGAGACAGTACTGCCAGCCGTCCAGTCAATCGTTGGACGTCCTTTACGCTCCATGGAGGAGCCATGTCGACGAGAGTCTTGATCTTCTCTGGGTTTGCCTCAATCTCCCATTGGGAGACGATGAAACCCAGGAATTTGCCGAAGGCTACTCCGAAGACACACTTAGCCGGGTTCAGCTTCATGTGATGCTTACGAAGCACCTCGAATGACTTTGCCAGGTCGCGGATGTGGTCGCCAGTGACCTTGCTCTTAACGAGCATGTCGTCAACATAGACCTCCATGTTGCGACTAATTTATTGTTCGAACATTTTGTTGACCAGCTGTTGGTAGGTCGCTCCAACGTTTTTCAGTCCGAAAGGCATTACTTTGTAGCAGTAGGTGCCCTGATCAGTCATGAACGATGTGTGTTTCTTATCCGCTGGACTCATTCGGATCTAGTTATAACCCGAATAGGCGTCCATGAAACTTAGCAGCTCATGTCCGACTGTCGAGTCAACCAGCATGTCGATCCTGGGTAAGGGAAAGCTGTCCTTCGGGCAGGCTTTGTTAACGTCGGTAAAATCGACGTACATTCGTGATTTCCCGTTACTTTTCTTCACCAGGACGATATTAGAGAGCCAGTCCAGGTAGTGGACTTCTCTAATGAAACCTGCGTCCAGCAACTTCTTCACCTCCTTTCAGATGGCGATCAGTTTTTCAACAGAGTGATTATTCGGCTTCTGCCTGACAGGTTTTTGGCCAAGATTAAGCCCCAGCTTGTGGAACATTTCCTCCGCTGGAATCCCAGGCATGTCCGCTGGAATCCATGAGAAGAGGTCAGCGTTCCGTCGCAAGAACGCGTTCAATTCATCGCGTAGTAGTCCAGTAAGTGAGCCGCCGATCTGTACACATTTTTTCGATTCCTCTGGGTCTAGTTGGATTAGATCCGTAGTTTCACCGGACTGCGCTTGTTGAAGGGTCATCTCGTCCCAATGGTCGAGTTCCCTAATTGTTCTAGCGCTGCCGCTAGGGCCAACCTGAGACATGTAACAGGTTCGTCCAGTAACTTGGTCACCCAGCACCTTTCCTACATCGTAAGGCGTTAGGAACTTCATCTTGAGGTGCGAAATCGAGGTGACCGCACCGAACGCTATCAAGCAAGGTCTGCCCAGTATGGCGTTATACACAAAGGGTAGGTCGACCACTAGGAAGATGAGTTTTCGACTTGCTGTTTTCGGATACGTACCCAAGGTGACCTCCAGTTGGATGGTCCCCTGAACAGGCACAGGCTCACTATCAAGGCCATACAGTGGACCCTCGACAGGTTTTAGTTGATTCTTTTTTAAGCCTAGTTTGAAGAACGCATCCAAGTAAAGCAAATCTTTAGAACTTCCATTATCGATGAACACTCGCTTCAACTGGTAGTCGACACCACCATTCGAAACGAGTGCAGATACAATGAGGGGATCAGTATGGGGAGATATTACATGAGTTAAATCATCATTAGTGAAGCTAATGGTGTTGTCCGCCGTTCGTTGCTTCTTCCTCCCAGTCTGATATTCCTCGCTGCCAGCTGGGTTCTTAGTAGGTCGGGTAGTGATCATATTAACCACCCCTGCTGCAACCCGGTTTCGAGGAGACTGTTCCGGCCTCTCTTCGCCAGCTGCTCAAGAGCTCTGTCCGGAACCCCTGACGAACTTGGTGAGGTGTCCTCTGCGGATCAGCTCCTCGATCTCCCTATACAGCGTCTTACAGTCCTCAGTTGAATGCCCAGCAGAGCGGTGGAAGTCGCAATACTTCGACTGGTTTTCAGAGTCTTTCTTTAGTGGTTTTGGCCACTTTAAGAACTTTTCTCCGCGGATTTGCATGAGGATGTTCGAGCGCATGTCCGTCAAAGGTGTGAAACTGGTGGGCCCGTAGTCTCTGCGTTCCGGGGGCCCAGTCCTGTGTTGCTTCCGGCGGGAGTGATCGCTGCCGCCGTACTTCCTCTTTTCCTCTCCAGGGAATGATCGAGGTTGATCTGCACGCTCTGGGTGTTTCGCCTCATTGGCCTCCTCTGCTGCACATAGGCCCGGGTGATGGACTCCGCTTCCCGGAAGGTTTGAGGATTCTTGTGGGCCAAGTGCTTGAAGAAGTCCCCGTAGGTTAGTACGGAGATGAAACTGCCTAATTTCATCTCCTTCGTAATCCGGGGAATCCATCTGGCCTCTGCCACAAAGCGGTCCAGGAAGCCCCGTGGGTTCTCTCCCAGTTTTTGCTTGATGTGGGAGAGGTGCCACGGCTGCTTCTCTTCCCCTCAGCTCGAGGCGTACTGAGTTAGGAAGAGACACGTGAGTTCCCGGAAGCTGCCGATGGTGCCTGAAGGAAGGTGATGGAACCAGATTCGGGTATCTCCCTTCAGTATGAGTAGGAAGTAGCAGCACATCGTTAAGTCATCCAACCCTTGTAGACTCAGATGGATGCGGAAGTGATCTAGGTGGTCAACTCCGTCCTGTCCCTAGAGGGTCCACCAGCCGGTTGGCTACTACCTCCAATAGACCTGGCAATCCTGGAGGCTCGCTCCTAGACTGCGTTCCCATCTCCTGTCCGAGAGTATCAGAGATTTCTTCTCTCCGAACTTTCTCGTAGAGTTGTGCTCCCGAAGCGTTCTTCGTGCCTGTTCTGGCCAGGAACGCGTGAGGAGGCTGGGACCGGATTGTTCTTGGATCTCTCGGACCTTTTGACCAGCTTCTTTTTCCTCTGGCCACCCTTTTTGGTGGTCGGCGCAGGAACGGCTGCCGGAGGAGCTGCCTGCAGTCGCTGCTCTTTTTGTGTGCAAAGTATTTGGAGCAGACGATTGTTGGCCTGTATCTGCTCCATCAGCTGTTGGAAGTAGGACGTTGGCACTCCGCCCGTTGTCCCGTTGACCGTGGTACCAGCAGCGTGGTCCTGGTCGAGATAAGTAACGTCTCTAGCGGGATCGCTAGTTTGGGCTCTTGTGTTCACTATTGTGAATGAATCAGAATCAAACGGTGAAAAGAGAGCGTTGTGCAGAGTAGTGGTTGGCTTTTGTAAGCACTTCCTACAGACGGCGCCAATGATGCGTACCTGGATCCGACTTCGAATAGATTCGGATTCGTCTGGATTATTTGATCAGGTTTCGTTCACTGAGTTCGAATCCTGCACACCACTAAAACGAACAAGAGATCAGCGTGTCGGCGGGAGGTTGTCCCATCGAAAACACTCTGACCCTCAAATCAGTAAAGACTTCTAAACAATGAAGGTAAACTGGACAGCAAAAGAGAGAGAGTAGGATGGTCTGGAGTGTCGGCTTATTGAGAATGTGAGTTCTTGCTTCCTGCCTATAGAGAGCGTCAAGAATCGACGTCCCGAAAGCGTGGCAGTTTTAGGAAACGATTCTCAGAATGGCAAAGAGGTCTCCAGGAATTCGTAGGCCTCTGGTGGAATTGGAGGACGAACGCTTATATAGAGAGAGAGGAGAGGAGCCTCTGTTCAAGCTCTGTAAGCGTTTGTGTGGGTGAGACTGTAGGAAGTCTTTACTGGAAGCTGGTTCTCTGTATTCTCAGGAAGACGAGTTACAGAATGGGCAGAGGAGCTTCAATTTCTCAGTGAGCTTTTGTGTTCGTTCGTGAGCTTGTGTGTGTGCGAATGGGTTTTTGAGAATGCATGCAAGAGAGCGTCTAAGAGCATGTAAGAGCATGTGCTTTCCAGAACTAAGTCCTCAAGCTTTTATGGACATCAGGAGAGGCTCTTCCTCTGGTTAAGGTTGCGTGCTCCTCTTGGACTCACAATGGCGGCCTTCTTAGAGTTAGTGGGTCTGACAGTCATGATTTGACGAATCTTCTTTCTGCTGCACAGTGCAACGGATTTTCAGATTGTCTCATGCTTTTGTGACTGTTTTGTTGGCACTGAAGTCATTGCCGTCCTTTTTGGGGAAGATCAGCTTTTAGAAAGGACACATGATCATGAAAAGACCGTTGCTTTTCGTGCACGTGTCCGCCTGCCAATTTGGGCCTAGGCTGTAATAGATTTAAAGCATTTTTGAGCCTACCGCTACAGTACATCCGGTCAATGCTCGAGCTGACCGTCTGTACGCGAATTAGCCACCTGCTGGAGTCTGAACGGTCAACACTGGCGTTGACCGTCTTGGGCATTCGCCTCCTATTGGGCCGTTTTTAAGTTGACCCTCCAGTAGGCCGTTTTAGGCCTCCATTGACCTTAGGCCAACCCATATTCCGGTATACCCATCAAAAACAAATTAACAAAATAGCACATTGAAGTTTTGGTTGGATTTTTTTAAATTCCTTTGAAAGATTGCATAATGTATATAGCTCAAAAGAAAATTCAGTTATTGTAGTGCATAAGGCTAATTCTATAGGCTACCTCACAATAAAGTCATCTTGTGTGTGTGAATAGTCGTTAACAACTTCGATGATTAATCCTTGGATCAATTTCTGCAAACTAAGACCATGATGAATTTCAAAATGTGAACTCCATGTGCATGGTGTTCATATCAACTCTCCACTAAAGTAGACAAATGCACCATTAAAGATCAAAAGCTCTTTTCCGGCTTGTAAAACTATTTTTAATGCTCATTTGGTTAGTGGGAATAAAAATTCTATTCCCACCTTATTCTTTCGGAAATATTTATTTTTCTATTTGGTTATATTTTGCCATTTTTTCTATTTTTCTAATAGTAGACAAAGGCATCATATTAATATTTGCTCCCAAATCACATAAACTTTCAAAGAAAATGAATCATCAATCATACAAGGTATGAAGCAACTTCTTGAATCTTTTAACTTAGGAGGTAGTTTGATTTGCAAGATTGCATTACACTCCTTAGTTGACATCATCTTCTCATACTCCACTATCTTCCTCTTGTTTGGCAGGATCCCTTTCATGAATTTCATATAGCAAGACATTTGTTCCGAAGCATCCGTAATGGAGTGTTAATATGAAATTGTTTAAACAAATCAAGAAATTTTGAAAATTACCTATCTAGCTTGTGCTTTCAGAGATGAGAATGGAATGAAATTGTTTTTCTTGCTCCTTGGTTAAACTCTGTCCACCACACTCCTCTTCCACTTCACTGACTATTTTCTCATTCTCAAAGTTATAGATTTACATGCTCTTGAAAATTTCTCTCAATATTGCTTGGAAGTGAGCCTTGAGGCCGACTAGAAAGCATAGTAGAAATGTGCCCCATTTGAAGTTTCAAGTTCCAAATGGCTGCCCCCAGGTTATCGTCCATTAATGAATGATTGGGGGTAGCCAATTGTGCCGTGAATTCCTCCAAGTTTGTCATATTCTTCTTCTCTCTCTCTCTCTCTCTCTCTCTCTCTCTCTCTTTTGTAGAAGAGGTGCTTGAAATGGTTGCCCCACTTCTTGTTACTCCATGAAAAGTTTGGATGGTTCCTTTATTATAGATTATGTGTTGGAGTATGGGTTGTGTGGGGCCTCTGAAAGTTGGAAACATAATTAGTATTCTCCTACACTAAAGGGACAAAAGGATTCCCCGCTTAGCAATTTCATTGTGCATAATTCCCTCCATACCATTCGCAAGTCATGAGAAGAGTATGAATGACTTTAACCTTCATGGACTCATCTGCTTTGAGAGGGCTGACACTTGGGCTTGAAGTGCTGTGTTTTAAGCTCATGTACTCACATTGCCTTCTTTGCTTGGTTTCTTTGTGAGGGACATTGATAGTTGTTTGAGGACATCTCTTCCAAAGGCTCATATGCCTCTTCATGGGTCTTACACATAAGTACTCCCTGAGCTGCTATGTTAACAATGGTTCTCGTGTTTTTGCAAATCCCATTGTAGATGATTTGAACTTGTAGTCACTTGGGTAGCAAGCTGTAGTGTTGTACTCTTTTTAACAAATCCTTCTACCATTCCCATAGTTCGTAGTTGGACCCCATTACAAATTGATTAAATGTGGCAATGTCACTCCTCGTCTTTGCTTTCTTATAAAGGAAAGAACTTGGCTAAAAAAGTTTTGGCCAACTCCTTCCAAGTAGCAATGTAACCTAGTGGTAGTGAAGTGAGTCATCCCTTTGCCTTGTCTTGGTGTGAAAATGGAAAGAGTTTATCTAAAAACATCATCTGAAACTTCATTATACTTGAAAGTATCACAAAGCTGGAAATATGAGCATTCTGATTATCACTTGGCATCCCACTGAATTGGACCATGTTTAGATCATTTGAATGATGGCCAGTCTCCTTATACTTGAAGTGTTGCCAGGAATATTTGGGACAGCATAGTCTTGAAGAACCCTAGGATTTCCCACTTCTTTAATTTGGTCAGCCATTTGTTTATTTGCCTTAGTTCATTGGTGGTATATTCTCTCAATCATGGAATCTAAGGGTAGTAATTTGACACTTTTGGATCATCTCATACAACTTCATAGCTATACAAATGATCCACAAAGAGAAAATGATAATATGCACTAATTAGAACTAAACAAATTAAGCTACAAAAACCATACCCAAACCCAATACACACAAAAAAAAAAATCAAGAAACAAAACTTAAAAAAATTTATAAACATTTTAGATCAACAAAAAAGTAGTATGGATATTAAACTAAATATAAATCATCGGCAATGGAGCCAAAAACTTGTTAAATCTCAAGTGCACAATATCGTAACAGGTGATAAAGTAATGAATCGAGTATTATCTCACAAAGGATTATATTTTTTCCAAGTACCAAAGTGTGCATCATCCTAATATCATCTAAACAACCAAATTAAATGAGAGAATAAAAGAGCAACTAAATGAATAAGTAGTCACTATGAAAATTGAACTAAAATGAGATTAAATTTAATAAAAGAAAATACTATGGTATTTTCAATCTCACCTGGAAATTTCAATGTACCATTCTTCAATTTATCATGAATAACATTCAATCACAATGACAAATCAGAATAACATGGATATTTAATGATCTATTCCAGGTTACATCAAAATTATGGTTAAATATCTATCTACTATATTCCTATATGAATGAAATATATAACCATGCATTAAATTTAATTCATCTCTTTAGAGATTGTACAAGTCCATATAGTGTGTCTCTATCTATAAGGCAATTTATATTACTTCTCTCAAGATCAATTATGTATGTATCTGCTCTCAATCATGACATAAATTATCAAATTATTTAAATGGTGATCAACTACTCAAAAGCACTTGTGTCACTTGTTCATTTTTGCTGCTCATCTTTCAATCTATACAGTAACCTAATATAAAGCTGGCCTAACTTGTTCCATCACTAAAGTTGGCTAATTAACTTGGTTTATCATTTATTATGTTGTGCTTTATCACATTGATATATTATTTTGGAGTATATCATTTATTATATTAATTTCGGTGTTATTGCCGTACTCACCCTCTAGGCATCTTCCTAGACATTGTAAAATCTGAGGTCTCTATGTTTTATCCAAAACTGTTTATTAGAGTTCAACTTATAAGGCATGTGAGCCATCCCATCATTCAAGTGCCTGATCTGTTAAATAATATTCTGAACTAAACTGGACCTCAGATGATTCATTTTGGGGATGGACTTAAAAATTACACAGAATATGACCACACTAACCACAAGTGTGGCACGTGAGGATAAATCTTGGATAATGCTGAGTCTTGCGTGAGTGCATCATTGGCTGAGCCTTAGGAGACTTTCCTGGTGGTAGTTTCAACTACACTTATTCTTGTTAGCAGAGTGGTGGAACAAAAACAGTGTTTGGGGTTGATTTGTTATGAGATTTTCATTAAACCTCAAGGTTCTATTGCCAACAGCCTTACCTAGACCTAACATGTGATCTTGCTTTTTGTTTCCACTAGAGAAGGTGAGTAGTTTCACTCTAGATTTTTCTAGATCTCTCTCAGGAGACTTTATTTTTATTTTGGGTGTGTTTGGTTATAGAAAAGTTTGAAGGATAAAAAATTAATGAGGAAAAAATAAATATGAAAGAAAATAAAAAGAAATTCATTTTCCTCAAATATAAATATTCAAATACACATTTTTCATTATTTTTTTTTCTTACAATTTTCCACGTAATTCAAATATGAAAAATCAATTTCCTTTAATTTTATTTTCTTTTCCTTTAAACTTTCTTAGATCCAAACAATTTCTTAGGGACATGTATACTCCCTTTAGCTCTTCTAACTTACTGACTGCTCAAATTTAATAGTTTTTTTGTTTCCTTATGTGTGGCTTCTAGAATTTCCTCATATTCATTTTGAGTTTTACACATGGGGGCATGTTTGAACTCTTTTGAAGAAACAGTCATAAAGATTGCATAGACATCTTTGCTATTGCAATTACACTCCATCAAATCATCCTTGAAACAAGTCAACATACCCTTAGGCACACTAACACCATTTTTAGCGGTGTTATGGGATCACCAATCTTTTTAAATTCTAGCCCAAACACGTTCATTAATAGATTTTAAAAAACTCCTATGGGGACTATCCAGTAAATATTATTGCCCCCATAAAAAAAGAACTGAGACTGCAACAACTGACTTCAACTCATATAGACAAAGATTGGGTCTAGGATCGAATTAAGTCTCTGGTGAGAAACATTGGTGTTTAGATCTACTTACACTTACGAGGAGCAAATAGGTGTGTGCACAACGGAAGTAAAAATCATCTCAATCATTTAATATTTGTAAAGAAATATTTCTATTGGACGAGGCAATTATAAACCTGCAAAATTGCTCATATAGCATGATAAACAATAAATTGTAAAAGAAATAATAATGCTCGATCCTGTTGATGAATGACAAACTGATGAGAAAACTTTTCAAGAGAAAGACACTCTGAACTCCAGCTTCTGAACTTTTGACAGATCCATGAAGACTATAGGCTTGGATTGAGTTCTTGTGATTTTCAGATTGAGAGAAACATTTGCTCAAAGATAAATCATCACAAATGTGAACCCTACCCAAAGGATAGTTGTCTCCATCTTTCTCAAAGAACTTCCCACATTTTCACGTCCACATGTGGCTCCAGGTGAGAATATATAGACATGTGTAATAAGGCAAAACCTAGCAGGTAAATGATGCGGACATTTTAAAAATATCAGATAGATTTTATTTTATTTTGATTATTAATTTATTTTCATGTTTTGTAATATATTGAAGACTCTTGAAATTTTATAATTTTGATAGCTATAAGATATTTTAGAAATGATATATTTTATTTTTATTATTTGCTTATTTTAAACCGTCACTAATTAGGAAATTGAGTCAATTTCCTAATTAACCTAAGAGTTGGGTACCTCTATATAAAGTCCTTAATTCTATTGTTTAGAGTCATTAATGAATTGAATTAATATTAAGAAATTATAATTGTCCTTCTCACCAGTAATCTCTGTTTTCTATTTTCTCTATTCTCTTCTCTATTTCTCACATTTTTCCATTGTCTTCTTCCTTCCTTCCCCTATTTTCCCTTCCATGCATCAAATTTGATATCAAAAACTAAAACTCTAATTTTTTATGTACACTATCACTCTGTCAAGTCATTATTGTGACGCCAACACCATTAGCATTACCGCCTAATCATCAGCCCAAGATCGTCCCACACATTGGCAAGTAGTATGGACCGCCATCTGGCAAGTAAGATCTTATTTTGTTGTGATTTGTGTTTATTTTGTAGTAGAGAGAGAGAGGGAGAGAGAGAGAGAATCGAAAAAAATTGAATAGCTTGCTATGAAAAAAAGGAAGAGTTGAAGTGGAGGGTAACATAGGCATGCCAAAAAATCTTCTTCCCTTCAAAATCGCTGGATTCACCCTCAATGATGCCACCAACCACCACCCACTATTTCTCTCATCGTCACCAAGCCAAATCGACATTCAAACCCACCACCACCACCAAAACCTCCATAGCCACCAAACAAATATCGAAACCCAAACCCA
>JAODPA010087432.1:0-24548 GCA_025585075.1 Nepenthes mirabilis
TATTTAAATATATTATTTCGTTTAATTTTTATTACAGTTCTTAAAGAAAATGTTAAAAGATGGACTCTATAACAAAAGACTTAAAAGTCTAATGACCCAGATCCTAGAATATAGAAAATTTTTGATGTCAAGTTACAATTACCTAGGAAAAATGAGTTAAAGATAGTAATCCGGTCAACAAGTGTTGACCGAAAAGCGTGAAGAAAGAGTTATCCGGACAACGAGTGTTGACCGGATGGCATGATGAAGGATTAATCCAGTCAATGTAAAATGTTGATTGGAAAGCGTGAATGGAAGGAAGGACAGGAAAGATGAAAGTAATCTGATCAACGCCAGTTAGTTAACCGGAATGTATTTAAATGAGAAACATAAATCCGGTCAAGGTCAGTTAACTAGAAATTAATAAGAAAACTCTTTAAAAATGTAGAAACCATAAATAACCTGAAAATTAATAAGGAAACTCTTTGGAAATGTAAAGCCATAAATAACATATTCCGAAATATTTTCCCTGTGTGGCCAAACCCAAACGACAGTCGTCAAACCCAAGGCCTATAAATAAGAACTAGAGGGCGTAAAAAAGAGACACGCAATAGAGTTTTCTAATAAATGAAGACCAAAAGTTCAAGGCGAAGTAAAAGAAATCCAAGCAAGAGTACTCACCCCTGTTTTAAGTTCATGTTTATGCATATTTACAACGTTAGTATATCTGATATTTTTATAAACTTATGTTTCAGTATGCATGATGTTTGTTCTGTTCCTTTGATTTAAGGAAGAATCGTTCTTAATCGCTCTTTAGAAAAAGAAACCCTGATGTTCATGATGTTCAATTTCGTTCTGCTTGAAGTATGATAATTTGTCGATTTATATGAACTTTAATAATTGCATATTTAAAGAAAAGACTTCCAACTCTTGAGAAAAGAGCTCTGACTTTTTAGAAAAGAATTCCGACCTTTTTAGAAAAGAACTCTGGCTTTTAAGAAAAAGCACTCCATCCTTTTAGAAAAGAACTCCGCCCTTTTGAGAAAGGAACTCCGCCTTCTTAAGAAAAGAGCTCCGGCTTTTTAGAAAAGAACTCCAACTTTTTTTGGAAAAGAACTCCGGCCTTTTGAGAAAAGAACTCCGATTTTTTTTAAAAAAAGAACTCCGGCCTTTTTAGAAGAAGAACTCCACCCTTGTTAGAAAAGTACTCCGGTTTTTTAAGAAAAAGATTTCCTACTTTGACAAAACAAACCTCTGACTTTTGATCAAAGAATCTTCGACTTTAAGATAATTAAAAGGTTATACGGACTTCAATTGTTGAAGTAAAAGAACAAAAGTTATAAGAATAAGGAAAAATGTATGTAATCCGGACAACAAGTGGAACTCTACGACTTTCGACTTTCGAACTATGACAGATAGCCATCAAAAGACATGAACTAAGAACCGAGTTTTCATTAAACTTGCTGTTAAAGATGGGCGAAGGATATTGGAGTGACACTCGAGGACTGCCTCCTGGGCCACAGGGGAAGACTTTTGGTGGCATAAGACTTTTGGACTACGGCCCCGTATGCCGGGTTAAAGGCATTACCTCCCGCCTCGGGGAGCATAATGAGAGGATACGGCTTTAGATTATGGGTAACACACAACCCTTCCTCGATGTTGTCCGCTCCCTTTCGGTCCCTAAAGATGATAAGAATTTCGAATGGTTTTTATGAATTCTCTAAAGACAAGATAATGAGAATAAGAACAAGGAAATTCTGAACTAAAAAAGAAATTATATCATAATTTTATATGTTAAAGTTATGATATAAATCCTTACTTTGATCTGATTATATGTATGTTTATGTTTTCTGCATGTGAGTATTTTGTTAGGTTTTGTAGCTCACTCTTGTAAATTTTCAGATGACGAGAGGCTTATAGAGGATGAAATTGAGTAGAACCATATGAAGTAGCAGATGACATAGCTGGCCGGAGCTGATCAATGAAGAACTTGATTTATTTCTTTTAATGTTTTGAGAAGGACTTGTAAAATAGTTACGCTGTATAAGAATTTATGGATGTTGGCATGTTTCCGTGATTACTTTAGTGATAAATAAAATTCATATTTCTAGTAGCATCTCAGGTCATATCAAAGCATTCATGTCCAACTAACCATAGTGTTGGCCGGCCAAGTATGAAATTTAAAATCGGAAGACCAGCACATGTAGTTCGGTCTCAAACAATCCTGTGTATAAAAGAAAGGCTTATTCATATAAAAGAAAAGATTTTTTTTTTTATGTCCACCTAGTTGTTATCTATTTTGATGGAAAGATTTAGGCTTGACGGCGGCTTTATACGGTGGAATAAGGCCGGTTTGTCACATTTGGTATCAAAAACGAATTGAGATACTTTAGGTCAATTTAAATCAATACAGAAACTTAGGATAAGATTAGTTAAGGCAAGAAGGGGGTTAGCTTTATTTATACTTTGGACGGAATAATTTGTGATAGCCACCCTTGGCTAGTAGACTGACGAAAATGTTCTTTTTAGAAATTAAAGTCGTCACTGAAGTCATGTCTAATAGAGGAAGGTGAACCGTCCGGATTAACAACTCTCAGGATCCGGAGGCAAGGTACTTGAACCTGCTAGACAGGATGGCTGATGTTATAGAAGCCTTGGCTCCACCAACTCCGGTGACCACCCCAATTCCTGTTTAACAGGAGAGGTCGATCTACAATCGTTTTACCAACGAGCAAATCCTTGAATTCTCAGGAGAACCTGACCCATTGAAGGTAGATACCTGAATCCAACGACTGAAGAAGGTGTTTGCGGTGGTTAAGTGCCCTGCTGAAGATATGGTTCTATTTGCCACACATAAGCTGGCAGGTGAGGCCCACCATTAGTGGGAATTGCAGAAGAGAGTTTTCGAGGTACCAGACAGGGATATTACTTGGAAAATATTTGAAGTAGCATTCTTAAAAAAATACTTTCTAACTAACCTTCGCGGACAGAAAGAGGATGAATTTCTTCGCTTAAGACAAGGTACTCGCTCTGTGGCTGAGTATGATGTAAAGTTTGCAGAGCTATTTCGTTACGCTCCTTATATGGTCAAAGACCAGTAGAGGAAAGTTAGGAGGTTCTTTCAAGTATTAAGAGACGATATTAGGAGGCATCTTTTAACTCTGAAGTTGGCCACGTACGGAGACGTGTTAGAAAGGGCTGTCATCTATGAGAAGGAGCTAGAGAGATGAGCATTTCTCAGGCAAAGAACTTTTAATCAGGCTTCAAGGGCCAGTGTTAGTGGAGGCCCTTCTAAGAAAGTGGGACCCTTGAAATCCCATGTGGAGCAGGACCAACCTGTATAGATTTTTCGAGCATCTAGCAATGCATGTGATCATTGTGAAAAATCGCATGAAGGAAAGCCGTACTATAAAAAGTTGAGAGTCTGCTATAACTGTTGCCAAGCTGGACACATGATCAAGAATTGTCCACTCGCCAAACAAGCCCCAAGATTTAAGTCTCCCATTTCAGCTAAGGTGTTTGTCGTTTCTGCAAAAGAGGCCGAAACCTCTACGGATGTAGTGCAAGGTACACTTTCTATCTGTGGCACTTCTAGTCATGTGCTCTTTCACTCAGGATCTACCCACTCATTTGTCTCCTATGAATTTGTGAAGTATCTTACGACCTTCCCTCAAGTTCTTGGCTGCCCATTGATGGTCGCCTCACCCACAGGGTCGTCTGTAATTTTAAATGTGGTGTATTTAGAATGTCCGATAGAATCAAATGGATGTGTGATTCCTGTCGATCTGGTTTTGATGGAAATGAAGGGCTTCGATGCAATCTTGGAAATGGATTGGTTAGCAAGGTATCATGCCAGTATTGATTGTTTCGCCATCCGTGGAAACAAGCCCTTCTATATTCAGGGAGTCGGCGTAAGGAAGCATCTTACTTCATTTTGGCCCTCCATGCCTGACACTTGATTGGTGATGGGTGCCAAGCTTACTTAGCCTTCTTAGTGTGACTGAGGGTCAAGGAACTCTAGCCAAAGAGATTCCTGTGGTACGGGAATTCGAAGACCTATTTCCTAATGAGTTACCTGAGCTGCCGCCCAAGTGAGAGTTGGAATTTGAAATAGAATTAGTACCAGGATCAACACCAATATCCAAAGTACCATATAGGATGGCACCGACTGAACTTAAGGAGTTAAAACAGCAACTCCAGGAGTTGTTAGATAAGGTTTTCATTCCGCCAAATGTGTCGCTATGGGGTGCACTGGTCCTGTTTGTAAGAAAGAAGGATAGGACCTTGAGGTTATGCGTAGATTATAGGGAACCGAACAAAATTACCACTAAGAATAAATATCCTTTGCCAAGGATTGACGACCTCCTTGATCAGTGACAAGGAGCTTGTGTATTCTCAAAGATCGACCTTAAATCCGGATACTATCAGCTTCAAATCAAAAGGGATGATATAGCAATGACTGCTTTCCGAACTAGATATGGGCACTATGAGTTTGTAGTAATGCTTTTTGGGTTAACTAACGCGCCAGTCGTATTTATGGACTTGATGAATCGAGTTTTTTAACCCTACTTGGATAAATTTATGATAGTCTTTATTGATGACATCCTTGTTTATTCGAAAAGCTATGAGGAACATGAGGAGCATTTAAGGACCACACTCCTGATCCTTAGGGAACACCAGCTGTTCACCAAACTAAATAAGTACAAATTTTGGATAGAGGAAGTAGGATTCCTTGGACACGTCATTTTCAAAGGAGTTTCCGTTGACCCCAAGAAAGTGAGGGCAGTGGTGAAATGGAACCGGCCAACCTCTATGACCGAAATACGGAGCTTCTTAGGCTTGGCCGGATATTACAGATAGTTTTTAAAAAACTTCTCCCAAATTGCCTTACCACTCACACAACTAACAAAGAAAGAGGCTAAGTTTGAATGGACCGATGATTGTGAAGGGAGCTTTCAGGCACTTAAAGACCGGCTAACTTCTGCACCGGTCCTGACCATTCCAAATGAATTAGGAGGATTGATTATCTATTGTGATGCCTCAAAGATTGGATTGGGTTGTGTGTTAATGCAACACAAAAGGGTAGTTGCCTATATGTCACGATAGTTAAATGATCATGAAAGAAATTACCCAACTCACGATCTAAAATTAGCTGTTGTAGTGTTTGCACTGAAAATCTGAAGACATTACCTGTATGGTGAGAAATTCTTGGTCTATTTTGATGATAAAAGTTTAAAGTATTTATTCTCTCAAAAGGAACTGAATATGAGGCAACGAAGGTGGATTGAATTTCTGAAAGATTATGACTGTGAAATCTGGTACGAGCCAGGTAAGGCCAATGTAGTCGCCGATGCACTAAGTCGGCAACCAGGTATTTTTGGCAATGATGCAAGTCAAGCAAATGGAGATGCTGGACTGTCTAATGTACTATGACATCCAACGATATGTTCAAGGAAAGCGAATGATTTTAACATACCTTCAAGTCCAGCCAGAGGTGATAGATGAGGTAAATGGAGGTCAGGCGAATGATTCTTTTCTGGTAAATATCATAAGTGATCTGGACAAAAATTCCTGATGTGATTTTCATGTTAAACTGGACGGAGCATTAAGGTTTAGGGATCGATTATGTGTGTCGGATAACAAAGAATTGAAGGAAAAAATTTTGAAGGAAGCCCATAGATCACAGTATACAATCCACCCGAGAATCAATAAGATGTACCAGGACCTAAAGAAAATATTCTGGTGGACGAATATGAAGAGGGATATTGCAACTTACATAAAAAAATATCTTATATGCCAACAAGTAAAGGCCGAAAGAAAGAAGCCGTCTGGGTTATTACAACTAATGTCGCTTCTAGGCTGAAAATGGAAAGATATTACCATGGACTTTGTGACCGGCCTGCCAAGGACACCAAGAAAACATGATGTTGTTCGGACTATTGTTGACCGGCTAACAAAGTCAGCCCATTTTCTGACAATCCGAACGACTTACTCCCATGATAAACTGGCCCAACTGTATGTAAACGAGGTTGTCAGGCTTCATGGTGTGCCTGCCTCTATTGTATTAGATAGAGACCCTCGCTTTGTTTCAAGGTTCTGGAAGAGTCTACATAAAGAATTGAGAACATAATTAAGATTTAGTATTGCTTATCATCCGCAAACTGACGGCCAGTCAGAACGGACGATTCAGATCCTCGAAGTTATGTTAAGGGCCTCGGTATTAGAGATGAAAGAGACTTCGGAGAATTTCTTAACTTTAACAGAATTCGCATATAATAACAGTTATCAGGCCAGCATAGACATGGCTCCTTTTGAGGCCTTACATGGAAGGAGATGTAGATCACCGATTCACTGGGAGGAGCTCGGAGATAAAAGGATTTTGGATCCAGAAATTGTTAAGGAGATGGCGGAAAAGATAAAGTTAGTGCATGAGAATCTAAGAGTAGCCCAGAGCAGACAAAAGAGCTATACAAACCGGAGGAGATTTGCATTAGAATTTAAAGAAGGCGATTTTGTATTCCTAAAGGTGTCGCCATCTAAGGGGACGTACAGATTCAGGGTAAAAGGAAAGCTGAAACCACGATTTATTAGCCCTTTTGAGATTTTAGAAAGGATCGGAGAAGTAGCCTACAGACTTGCACTCCCACCAAGCTTGGCAGAAGTACATGACGTGTTTCATGTATCAATGCTTAGGAAGTATGTCCATGATCCTACTCATATAATTGAATTTGAGCCTTTGGCAATTAACAAGGATTTATCTTACATAGAAGAACCAGTACATAGTTTAGATCGAAGGGAACAAAGGCTACGCACCAAATCAATCTCTTTAATAAACGTACTCTGAAAAAATCACTCACCTGAAGAAGCAACTTGGGAATGTGAGGAAGAGATTCAGAACAAGTATCCCTATCTATTTTTTGGAGGTTAGTAACTTCATTTAAAATTTTGAGGATGAAATTCCTGTAAGTGGGGGAGATTGTAATGACCCAAATCCTAGAATATAGAAAATTCCCGATGTTAAGTTACAATTACCTAGGAAAACGAGTTAAGGATAGTAATTCGGTCAACACGGCGTGAAGAAAGAGTAATCCATACGATGAGTGTTGACCGGATGGCATGATGAAGGATTAATCCGGTCAACTTAAAATGTTAACCGGAAAGTGTGAATGAAAGGAAGGATGGGAAAGAGGAAAGTAATCCGGTCAATGCCAGTTAGTTGATCGGAATGTATTTAAATGAGAAACATAAATTCAGTCAAGGTCAGTTAACTAGAAATTAATAAGGAAACTCTTTGAAAATGTAGAAACCATAAATAACCTAAAAATTAATAAGGAAACTCTTTCGGAATGTAAAGTCATAAATAATATACTCCGAAACATTCTCCCTGTGTGGCCAAATCCAAACGATGGCTGCCAGACCCAAGGCCTATAAATAAGAACTGGAGGGTGTGAGAAAGAGGCACGCAATAGAGTTTTCTAGTAAATGAAGACCAAAAGTTCAATATGAAGTAAAAGAAATCCAAGCAAAAGTACTCACCCCTATTTTAAATTCATGTTTACGCATGTTTACAACGTTAGTATATCTGATATTTTTATGAACTTATATTTCAGTATGCATGATATTTGTTCTATTCCTTTGATTTAAGGAAGAATCGTTCATAATCGCACTTTAGAAAAAGAAACCCTGATGTTTATGATGTTCGATTTCGTTCTGCTTGAAGTATGATAATTTGTCAATTTATATGAACTTTGATAATTGTATGTTTAAAGAAAAAACTTCCAACTCTTGAAAAGTGAGCTCCAACTTTTTAGAAAAGAACTCCGACATTTTTAGAAAAGAACTCTGACTTTTAAGAAAAAGCACTCCGTCCTTTTAGAAAAGAACTCCGGCCTTTTGAGAAAAGAACTACGCCTTCTTGAGAAAAGAGCTCCGGCTTTTTAGAAAAGAACTCCGGCTTTTTTTGGAAAAGAACTCCGACCTTTTGAGAAAAGAACTCCGATTTTTTTAGAAAAAGAACTCCGCCCTTTTTAGAAGGACTCCACCCTTGTTAGAAAAGTACTCCGATTTTTTAAGAAAAATATTTCCTACTTTGACAAAAAAGACCTCTGACTTTTGATCAAAAAATCTTTGACTTTAAGATGATTAAAAGGCTATACGAACTTCAATTGTTAAAGTTAAAGAACAAATACTATAAGAACAAGGAAAAACGTACGTAATCTGGACAGCAAGTAGAACTCTACGACTTTCGACTTTCGAACTATGACAGATGGCCATCAGAAGACATGAACTAAGAACCGAGTTTCTATTAAACTTGCTGTTAAAGATGAATAAAGGATATTGGAGTGACACTAGAGGACTGCCTCCTGGGCCACAGAGGGAGGCTTTTGGTGGCATAAGACTTTTGGACTACGGCCCCGTATACCGGGTTAAAGGCATTACCTCCCGCCTCGGGGAGCATAATGAGAGGATATGGCTTTAGATTATGGGGTAACACACAACCCTTTCTCGATATTGTCCGCTCCCGTCCGGTCCCTAAAGATGATAAGAATTTTGAATGGTTTTTATGAATTCTCTGAAGACAAGATAATAAGAATAAGAACAAGAAAATTCTAAACTAAAGAAGAAATTATATCTTAATTTTATATATTAAAGTTATGATATAAATTCTTACTTTGATCTGATTATATGTATGTTTATATTTTCTGCATGTGAGTATCTTGTTGGACTTTGTAGCTCATTCTTGCAAATTTTCAGATGACAAGAGGCTTATGGATGACAAAATTGAGTAGAACCATATGAAGTAGCTAGACGGCATAGTTGGCCGGAGCTGATCAATGAAGAACCTGATTTATTTCTTTTAATGTTTTGAGAAGGACTTGTAAAACAGTTACGCTGTATAAGAATTTATAGATGTTGGCATGTTTTCGTGATTACTTTAGTGATAAATGAAATCCATATTTCTAGTAGCATCTCAGGTCATATCAAGGCATTCACGTCTGACTAACCTTAGTGTTGGCCGGCCCAGTATGAAGTTTAAAATCGAAAGACCAACTCATGTAGTTCGGCCTCAAGCAATCCTGTGTATAAAAGAAAGGCTTATTCATATGAAAGAAAAGAAATTTTTTTTTCTTCTTAAAAGTAGGAGTTCCTTTCTAAAAAGGCCGGAGTTCTTTTCTAAAAAGTCGAAACTCTTTTCTCAAGAGTTGGAAGTCTTTTCTTTAAACATACAATTATCAAAGTTCATATAAATCGACAAATTATCATACTTTAAGGAAAACGAAATCAAACATCACGAACATCAGGGTTTCTTTTTCTAAAGTGCGATTAAGAACGATTCTTCCTTAAATCAAAAGAATAGAACAAACATCATGCATACTGAAACATAAGTTCATAAAAATATCAGATATACTAACATTGTAAATATGCATAAATATGAACTTAAAACAGGGGTGAGTACTCTTGCCTGGATTTCTTTTACTTCACCTTGAACTTTTAGTCTCCATTTACTATAAAACTCTATTGCGTGCCTCTTTCTCCTGCCCTCTAATTCTTATTTATAGGCCTTGGGTCTGGCAGCCGTCGTTTGGGTTTGGCCACATAGGAGGAATGCTTCGGAGTATGTTATTTATGGCTTTACATTCCCAAAGAGTTTCCTTATTAATTTCCAGATTATTTATGATTTCTACATTTTCAAAGAGTTTCCTTATTTATTTCTTGTTAACTGACCTTGATCGGATTTATGTTTCTCAATTAAATACATTTCGGTCAACTAACTGGCGTTGACCGGATTACTTTCCTCTTTCCCGTCCTTCCTTTCACGCTTTCCAGTTAATATTTGACGTTGACCGGATTAATCCTTCATCACGCCATCCGGTCAACACTCATTGTCCAGATTACTCTTTCTTCACGCCTTCCGGTCAACACTTGTTGACCGGATTACTATCATTAACTCGTTTTTCTAGGTAATTGTAACTTGATATCAAAAATTTTCTATATTCTAGGATCTGGGTCATTACAAAAAGTCTTGCCATTGTAGGAAAAGTATAAAACTTTCTCTCTAATAAAAAAGTAAAAATACCAAACTAAAGATCAAAATAGAGTCCAATCTAAAACACGGGCATATATTATTATAAGTGAAGCCAAAATATAGAAGTTTATGAATTTTTCTATGCAAATATCTTCATAAGTATATTATCTCAAAATATTCATTTACTCTGTGAAAAACAGGCCCTCAAATCTCTTAATAAAACTAAATAAAATTTTAAAACAATCCATAAAAATCACATATATGTAATAATATTCAAAGTAGGGAGGAAAATGTAACGTGCATATGTAATAAAATAAGAAATGTGATTTGAAATCAAAGAATTTTGAAATAAATAAAAGATCGAGTTTAAAAGTACTTCTCTTAGTATTCTCATCTAATAGATCTGTCTAGATAAAGCTCCGAAAATTCACTCCCTTTTCTTCCTCTCTCTTCTTCCCTTTCTTCTCCTCTTCTCTATCTCTTCTCTCGCTTTCTTGCCCGCAAAAATGAGCCAAATAGTACATAAGCATACTATTATAACTTAATCGGCACATGGCGCTAGATAGGTGCACATCTAGTACCATCTATCACAAATCCGAACCAAGCAGATCAAACAATTAAAAAATTAAATCTTAAATAATAAATAAGTAAATTTTAAATCAGATGTGACAAATCGAAGATACATGAGACCCCAAATACAACCCGCACAAGATATCATGGGACAACCTTCTAGACAAAATAATCATGACGTACTCCAAACAGTCATAAGAAAAAATATCCAAAAAGATAACAATAACTCATTCACATAATAAAATAAATCTATACATCATTAATATGTAATCCAAGGGCCTATATTTGACCAACTCCAAAATCAAAGGCAGCCCAAAATAAAATTCATCCAAATATCAATACATAGCCAACAACATCTAAATATAGAGAAATATAATGCTCACTAGATAATGCAACACCACGCTGGATCTTGTCCTACTCCTACAATAAATCCGAACCTTATACTCTAAAGAGATAAAATATAAAATATGAGCCTAAAACTCAAAAAGTATTATGTATGAAAATAAATGTGTCCAATAAAGTAGGAGGGTCAAAAAAAATAAATGTCAAATTAGATGATAGATATAAATGTAAATCGCTGATGTCAAAATCGAATCATAAAATCCAAGACAGAATCTAATATCAAAACTAATGGTAATTTCACACTCGAATTATATATCAAATCTACAATAAATATCCAATCAAAAAATAATCCTCTCGAGACATATATATATGTATATATCAAAAGAGATCCAAATACCAAATCAATAGTCCAATCCAATGCCCAATCAATTCATGATGCGAGATAGAATACAATAACCAGATGATCCAACCAAGTACGCAAAAGTTGAAGTAGTACAATAAGTAGATAATTCAAATTTTGGATCAAAACATATAATCAAAATCAAATATATAAGATATACCAAAACCCATCTTTGGACAAAATTGACGAATCTCAAATCTAAGTTTAAATCAAAGTCTGAATATAACTCTATACAGAAATACAAATCATGCACCAAATTTGAGTTTCAATTATTTAAAAACTAACATGAGAAAATGTTATATATACTCCCAATAATTTTAGACCAAATCAAATACAATTTAGGCCAACATGCTAGGCCACATATACACTTTGTCTCCTACAGGTAATGTTTCTCACTATATTTTGTCACCCATAAATTTTGGTGTAATTCTTAAGTTTGTTAGATATATTAGGACATTCAAATTTATTATAA
Organism: Nepenthes mirabilis; assembly: GCA_025585075.1. NCBI lineage: Eukaryota > Viridiplantae > Streptophyta > Magnoliopsida > Caryophyllales > Nepenthaceae > Nepenthes > Nepenthes mirabilis. Next base: position 11,791 of record JAODPA010087432.1, read on the forward strand.
ATTCTAATTAAATATCCAAATGGATGGATCACTACATCCAATGCTTTCTTATCAACAGAAAGGGATTTTCAATAACAAATTTTCTCGTCGAGAATTGGCTAAAAGATCCAATAACAAATCTAAAGATAGTAACTACAATCCCAACACATACATTTACCCATTTTTTTAAAAAATCACAAAACCCTTAAAAAATAATAGAAATAGAAAAAATCTCTCAAAGAACTGGTAAAACTATCATGCATGTATAAGGAGAATGAACAGGCTAGTTAGAAGCGTACACACAGATTTAAAACCTCTAAATTGAAACAAAACATTATCATATGCGAAATCAGACAAATGATAAGGTTAGAGGATATTTGACTTGACCTTATACCAAGTAGATCTAATAAAATGATATTTCAAAGAACCCAAATGGTGCTTTCTCTCTCTTCTCCCTACACTTTCTCTATCCTCTTTCTTTTCTTCTTGGATGATACAAGCTTATAATATAAATCTAGAACCTACTGTAGCATGAGGTGCAAAAATTCATCACATGAAAGGTGATTAAATTATGAATTTAAGACATGCATGCAGCTGAAATTTCAATATATTGGACTTATATGTATAACTTGAATATAACCAGAAATTTCACATGAAATTTGTTATAAAACCAAGAAAAATTAGCATGCATGCATAAAATAAACATATTAGCTTCAAAATAATAATTTGAACGAGTATTAGAATAAAAATGCCCATAAGAATTAACAAGGAACAACAACAAAACAATGGGTTTAGAGTATACTTACCTTAATTTGGATTTACTTTAAATTTAAGCTTAGATCACCCCAAATTTGAGTTTCTTGGCTTCCTTTTTCTTCTTCTCTCTCTTCTACTCATCTTTCTCTCTCTCCCTAGATTTTGTTGCAAAAATGACCAGAAGTGAGCTCGGAGGTCCCTTTTATAAAGCTTTGCGTTTGAGCGCGGCTTGAGTGTGCATCAGGCGCTAGGCCTTGGGTTTACTGAGCTCAAGCATTGCCCGGGCATACATCGGATGCATAGCTACTGCCAGCAATTGCTTGAGCAGCTCTCGGACAATCCTTAGGCACTGAGCCACTACTTTTGGCACTCAAGTGCGGGTTGAGCCTACTTCAAGCACCGAGTCAACCAATCCAATTTTTTATATCATTTAACCTTAATTTTTATTATATTAGTTTAATTAATTACAATTATTATAATTTAGAAACTCAGACCTTACAAGTACACTCCAAGGTGATACACTTAGACGAATAAAGCCCTACTCCAATAACTCTTTCAATTGCCTATTTACCTTTTTTAAATCCGAATGTGCCATCCTATGCAGAACTTTAGAAATTGATACAAATCCTTACATTTCTTCTATTTCAAATGCAATCTCCCTAATTGGTAACAAATTAAGTAGATCTTTTGAAAAAATATCCTCAAACTTCCTTACCATTGGAATCGCTTATACTAGCACATTATAACTTTCGATGATGGTAATATAAGATATGTATGCTTGACACTCGCCTCTCATTAAATGGCATTTATGAAATATAGAAATTATATAAGTTGACTCTTTTTGTTTATTTCCTTGAAAATAAAAAGGCTCACAAATCGGAATCAAAAATTACCGCTAGCTCAAATCCTTGCATTTACTAGGAAAAGATGACATTGAATCTGGCCTAATCAATAAGTTTTGATATACCTCTGGCTTCAACATTAAATCTGGCTAAAAAATATTTTAGGCTCTCGTTAGGGGCTATTTGATCCTGACAAGATGATAGAATTGATGTTTTTCCTATAGCTGGAGATGAATGTGATAAGAATTGATTGGGAAATTTCTAAAAAGCTGAGATGGAATTTGATTCTAACATGTAGAATCAAATTTTTATATCTCCCTTTAAAGTTAAAGACAATGTATAGCATTTTTCTAAATTTTAGAAGTTTAATAACGTTCAGAAGTGGTCTAGATGATCTATTGTATTATTACTTCCATTGTATGTCTCTATTATGGGCATTTTAAACTTACAAGGGAGCCGATGTATCTTTATTTTTGAGATTAATGGTGTATGACCCAACTTGATTGTTTTCCCAATAATGTTTTCCCCAAAAACATGCTATTCAAGTCTCTTCATTCATTCATTCACTTCAATTATGGTGGTAGTTCTTTCTGCGTTGAGAAATATTCTCAATCATGAGTGATTTTCAAGTACGCTTGGTCTCTCCTTAGTGAGAGGGTTTTGGGCAAACTACTGCATGACCATTCCTCTTGGATTAAAGGACATCCGAAATCTTAGGTAGACAAAGAATTTTGTCACTCAGGACTTTCTTCCTAGCCTAAAAGTTTAAGTGTCCTTTGCATCAGGAAAGGTTAATTTGAACTGGTGCTTCCAGAGCCACCAGAATCTTTGGCTGAGGGTTGCCCCCTATTGAGACGATCTTCTTTCCCTTTGACTTCCTACTTGAGGTCAATGCCTAAGTTCGGATGACATCGCCCTTGTGAGTTAGCCTTTAACTTCGTCTCATAAAGACTTCAACATTTTCAACATCTCCTGAATCTCAACAATAAAGGCCCAATGTTTGGATTGGCCTATGAATGAGCACTCCTATGACCACCTTCTGATAGAATGATTCCACAAAATGGGATATCCTTGGGCAATTGGCTTGGTTGTCTATATACTCTTATATTCACCATCTTTGATTTGTTGAAGAAAGGAGAGAGATTCTTAAGCAGATGTGTATGGTATAGATTTTTAAAATATAGTAAATCCTAATAATTAAATTAATGTAATTAAGTTGGGGATAAGTAAAATTAAAAAAATTAGAAAATTAACCTTAATGTAGCAAATTGCAGGGCTAGGCTCGTTGCAAGCTCGAGCTCAACAAAAGGCGCCAATTCTAGTAGGCTCTAGGCTTGTTGTTAGCTCAAGCTCGAATGACGGTGCCAAATCCAGTGATGAGAGCGCCCGCAGCATGCTCACATGAGCTTGAGCACACCGCGCTCGCCTGCTTGTCACTCGAGTGCTAGTTCGATAAATTGGCTACTGACTTATTGTTTCACGTTTTAAATAGGGAAAGGGGAGAGAAATTAGGTCAAACGAAAGCAAAGCAACGAAGGAGAAAGAGAGGAAAAGAGAAAGAGAAGGGTTTCTCCACCAATTTTAGCCTGATCAAAGTAAGAAAATCGATAAATCAGGCCAAGACAAGTGTACCCTAAACTCCATTTGTCCTTGTTGCTTTTTAATACCTCCATTTGGGTATTATTACTCTAATACCCTCCTCCTCTAAGATTTGTTATGTGTAATACATATTTTCTAAATTTCTCATGATTTTATAGATAGATTTCATGTTTAAACATAAATATTATGATTTATGGTTTCGATTTAGCTGTTTAGCTTGCGTTTCGTGTCCGATTTGTGTCTGGAATAATTATTCCAAACCCTAACTCGAAAATGAATGCATAAAATTATTGTAAACTTTGAGTTATGAGGTAAAAATATTATTTGAAGAATTATCTAAACTCATTAGACATGTTTATCTAAAATTTACGAAAAAAGTATACAGTCCAAAAATACTGAGAACTGCAAGATTTATTTGAAGGTTTAGCTGTATGAATTCGTAGTGGCTTTTGAAGTATAATGAACTAAATCCATGAAATAAGAACAAGAATACCCTAAGAAATTGGACCAAGGTTTGTTGTTCAGCGGATAGTGTTCTTTGACATGCCTTAAAATATTACAGTGGTAAACGAGGGTAACTCTATTCGTAGAGTGATATGTGGTTCGTCTTTCTTGGGGTATTACTATAGAAGAATTTGACTTTTGATCATCCTACCATCGGGATGTAAATAAGAAAGATTTGACTTTTGATCATCCTGCCATTGGGATGTAAATAAAGAAAAAAATTTTAGCATTGGGTTGTGTGGAGTAAAAATAACCTATCCTTAATTATTCGCTTCCTTAGTTGGTAGAACCTACTAACCCAGATCCCCCAAGAAGTAAAAGTTAATCTAAAGGATAAGTAAGTTGAGCTGATATATGATTTTCAGTATATTTTTCTGACTAAGATAAGTGAAAAAATAATTGAAGAAAAAGATAAAAGAAGCAAAAATAAGATTTTTGTCTCCAAGTTCACATTTATACATCGTTTCATGTTTTTGCCTTCTCCATATGCATTTTGATTCTTAATCCGTTCTATATCTTCCTTTCCACTTATATTTATATTTTATACGAAAAATTACATGTCCTTATTATTATAGTACATTGCTAAGCAAATGACTCACTGCTTACTATTTTGTCTACCCTTTCAGATGATACTGTTGAACTGATGCCTGATGAGAAAGAGTAAAGATAGGGGTTAACTAAGAAAAATTGTTAGATCTTGAAGATTTGGACAATTTTGGATGTTAATGTATTGTGAATGAAACAAACTAATATTTTGGAGGAATGTTATGTATTAAATGGCATGTCATGTTGTGTTTATTATGGATTTTTGTTATACTTTCACGTGCTATTTTATGGATATAGTTATGCTTCTATAGGTATGATTTTAGAATTATACAGGTTTCTAGATGACATCTCTATTAGATCCAATATGGTAGTTGTGAGTACTGTATTTGAGTTATGGATGATATGGCATTAATATTGATTCTATACATGAGTTATGTGTATGTTGTGGTTGAATGTGATTGAAATTTTGAGACCTATTTATTAAAAATATCTTATACAGGTTATATTATTCAGGTTATATGTATGATTTTTGTCTATATTTAGAAAAGATTTTGTCCAATTTTCTGTAAAAATTATTATGCCTAATAAATTGTGTATTAATTTAGTTAAGTATGATTATTGACGGAAGCCATTAGTGGATGATAACCCACTCTATCATAGTTGGTATTAGAGAAAAGAGATACTTTAGGATTGATCGATCTTAAAGTGGAAGCTTAGATTTAGTTTAAGTAGAAGTGGGATAAGGGTAGTTAGGATTAGATTGAATATTTAGGTATTAGCCATTTGGTTTAATTTTTTAAATGCATTGAATAATTGTTAATCTCTCCTCTTAATCTGAATATGTGAGACTAACTGATATTGTAATATTTTTAGTTATAGGATAATAGTATAGCTAGTAGAGGAAGAAGAAGGAATATTCGAGGTGGTACTAGTACTCCTCAGGATCGAGAGGTTGAATATCTGAACATGTTGGAAAGAATGACTAACATAATAGAATCAATGGAGCAACATCATATGGCTCCGGTTCCTGCTCCAGACCTGGCCCCAGTGAATCCCGGCCCACCAACGTATGAAAAATTTATGGCTGAACAGGCACCTAAATTTTTAGGAGAATTAGATTCGGTAAATGTGGATATTTGGATTCAGAGGTTAAAGAAGATCTTTACTATCATTCAATGTTTTGATCAGAAAAGAATTACCTTTGCACCTTATAAGTTAAAAGGAGAAGCTGATAGTTGGTGGACAATGAAGAAAAGGGCGATGGGTGTGCCTGATAATGAGATTATTTGGGATATGTTTGAGGAAGCTTTCATGAAAAAATATTTTTCTTCTAGTCTCCAGGATCAGAAGGAACTGGAGTTTATGTGGAATAGGTAAGGGAGACGTACAGTAGTGGAATATGATACAAAGTTTACTGAATTGTCCCGATACGCGTCGTATATCATGGAGGATGAGTTAAAGAAAGCTAAGAAATTTTAGCAATGGTTGAGGGACAAAATTAGAAGGTAATTGGTGACACAGAAATTCTACACTTATGTTGAAATCCTAAATAGGGCTTTGATACTTGAGGAGTTTGAGAATGAAAAGCTTTTTGCTAAGAGGGCAGCTAGTCGAATGGGTTCTAGTGCGGGATCAGGTTTGGAACTCTCAAGGCCTTCTAAAAAAGCAAAGATGTCAAATAAGGGGCAGAGTAGCACTGAAGTTCAATCAATGACTAGTTCCTAGGGGTTAGCAGCTGATTGTGTTTATTATGGAAGAAAGTATTTTGTGAGACCTTGCTTTAAGAGGACGGGGGCCTACTTCAATTCTAGACAGTAGGGCCATCAGATTAAGGATTGTCCCCTTCTAAAAAGGCTGGAAGCAAAAGAGCCTACTGTTCTAGTAAAAGCTTTTACGATGACAGTTCAAGACTCTAAAGCATCCCAGAATGTAGTTGAAGATACCCTTCTTATTTGTAGAGTTTCAGTGTCTATTTTAGTTGATTCAGGATCTATGCATTCTTTCATTTCTTCACAATTTGCATGTCATATCACATCAACTCCAACAATCCTAAATTATTCCCTGGCTATATTGACGCCTACAGGATCGTCGGTAATTATTGATGTTGTGTATCTGGAGTGTATGGCTGAGGTGAATGGGATGCATTTGATGGTGGATTTGATATTATTAGATATGTGTGATTTTGATATTATTTTGGGAATGGATTGGTTAGCCATTTATCATGCCAGTATTTATTGTTTCTTGAAGTCGGTGTGTTTTACTATTCCTAGAATTGAGTCCTTTTTCTTCCAAGATATTAGGAGGAAGGAGATGCTCGTATTGATTTCGACATTGCATGCCAAGCGTTTGATCCGGAGCGGATGCCAGGCTTATCTGGCATATGCCAACACCATTGGGAGTCATAATGTGCCGACAAGAGATATTTTGGTTGTATGTGATTTTGAGGATGTATTTCCAGAGGAGTTGCCTGGGTTACCTTCTCACTGAGAGATTGAATTTGAAATTAAGGTTATTCCTAATGCTAGTCCAATTTCAAAGGCACCATTTTGAATGGCGCCTGCTAAGCTGAAGGAGCGGAAGTTACAATTGCAAGATTTGTTAAACAAGGGTTTTGTTCGATCGAGTTTATTTCCGTGAGGTGCACCGGTATTGTTTGCGAGGAAGGATGGGTCCTTGCGTCTGTGTATGGATTATCGTGAACTGAACAAGATCACAATAAAAAATAAATATCTATTGTCGTGCATTGCTAATTTATTTAATTAATTACAAGAATCTCGAGTGTTTTCCAAGATTGACTTCTGATCGGGATATCATCAGTTGAGGATTAAATAGGAGAATGTGGCCAAGACATTTTTTTGGATGAGGTATAGCCACTATAAATTTCTTGTTATATCGTTTGGTCTTACTAATGCCCTTACTATTTTTATGGATCTGATGAATCAGATATTCCTGCCATATTTGGATAAATTTATGGCGGTATTCATTGATGATATTTTGATATATTCTAAAAGTCATGAAGAGTATGAGACTCATTTGAGGATTGTCCTCCAAGTGTTTCACGAGGAGAAATTATTTGCTAAACTAAAGAAATATGAGTTTTAGTTTGAGGAGGTGATATTTTTGGGACATATTATTTCAAATGGTGGTATCGCTGTAGACCCAAAAAAGGTAAAGGCTGTTATTAATTGGAATAGGCCTACATCAATAACTGAAGTCGGAAGTTTTCTCGGCATGACAAGGTATTATAGAAGATTTGTAGAAAATTTTTCTCAGATTACTATAACTTTGACTCAACTGATAAGGAATGAGGTCAAGTTTAATTAGATTGAGGACTGTGATCAAAGTTTTTAGGAATTAAAGGATCGTCAAATGACTGCTTCAGTATTAACTATCTTGAAGGGATCTAGTGGATTTGAGGTTTCTTGTGATACCTCCAAAATGGGCTTGGATTTTGTGTTGATGCAAAACAAAAAAGTAGTTACTTATGGATCCAAACGGTAAAATGTGCATGAAAAGAATTATCCAACTCATGATCTAAAGTTAGCTACAGTTGTGTTTATCCTGAAATTTTGGAGATATTACCTTTATGGTAAAAAAAATTTTATTTATTCTAATCATAAAAGTTCGAAGTATTTATTTTCACAGAAAGAGTTAAATATAAGGCAAAGAAGGCAAGTTGATTTTCTAAAGAACTATAATTGTGAGATTCAATTCAAGCTTGAAAAAACTAATGTAGTTGCGGATACTTTAAGCCGCCGGTCAAGTTTTATGGTGAGTCTATAGATAAGATAGATGGAGATGTTGGATCGTCTGAAGCAATTAAATATTCAAAGATACGTTCAAGGTAACCGGATAATCATATCGTATCTTCATATTCAGCCGGAGGTACTAAAAGAAATTAAGAAAAAACAAGTAAATAATTCTTTTCTTATGGATATTGTTTGAGATTTGAGTAAAGACTCCTGGATGGATTTTAATATTCATACTGATGGAGTTTTAAGGTTTAGAGACCGTTTGTATGTCCCTAACGATAAGGAGTTCAACGAAAAAAAGTTGAAGGAAGCTCACCGGTCTTGATATACAATTCATCCAGGGACTAATAAAATGTATCAAAATTTAAAAAAGACATTTTGGTGGAGGAATATGAAAAGAGATATTGTGGCTTTTGTGAAAAAATGTCTTACTTGTTAACAGTTGAAGGATGAAAGGAGGAAGCCATCTGAGTTGTTACAGCCAATGCCTATTCCAAATTGAAAGTGGGAATATGTTGTGATGGATTTTGTATTGGGTCTGCCAAGAACTCCAAAGAACCATGATACTATTTGAGTTATCATTGATCAGTTGACTAAATCAGCCCATTTCTTGACGATCAGGACCACGTATTCTCATGATAAATTGGCACAATTGTATATAAATGAGATTGTCAGATTCCATGGTGTACCTGCAACAATTGTGTCAGACTAAAATTCAAAATTTGTTTCTAAATTTTGGGAGAGCTTACATAAAGAGTTGGAGACGAAATTGAGGTTTAGTACGAAATATCACCCCAAATTGACGGTCAATCGGAACATACTATTCAGATTTTAGAGGATATGTTAAGGGCCTCAGTGTTAGATATGAAGAAAAATTAGGATAATCATTTGGCCCTGACGAACTTTTTTATAATAATAGCTATCAGACAAGTATAGATATAGCACATTCGAGACCTTATATGGAAAAAAATATAGATCACCAATTCATTTGGAGGAAATGGGAGATAAGAGACTTTTGGGTCCTGAGACTATTAGGAAAACAGCGGAGAAGATCAGATTAATTCACGAGAATTCACAAGTATCTCACAATAGGCAGAAAAGTTACGTAGACTGAAGGAAATCGGTGTTCAAATTTGAGGTGGGTGATTATGTATTTTTGAAAGTATCACCATCAAAGGAAACATTCAGATTTAAGGTGAAAGGAAAATTAAAACCGCGATTTATTAATCCTTTTGAGGTTTCGGAGAAAATCAGGGAGGTAGCGTAAAGATCGGCATTGTCACCCAATTTGGTAGATGTTCACGATGTATTTCATGGGTCAATACTTCGTAAATATGTTCACGATCCCATGTATGTTACTGAGTTCGAGCCTCTTTCGGTTAATAAGGATCTATCTTACGTTGAAGAGTCGGTGCGGATTTTGGATAGAAAGAATCAGATACTTCATACAAAGACCATTCCCTTGGTGAAAGTTTGATGGAAGAATCATTCACCCAAAGAAGCAACATGGAAGTGTGAAGAGGAGATCTGAAATAAATACTCCCACCTATTTCCATGAGGTATATAGTTTCATTAAATTTTAAGGACGAAATTTAATAAGTGTGGGATGATTGTAAAGTACCGGTTTTTAAAATATAGTAAATTCTAGTAATTAAATTAATATAATTAAATTTGGGATAAGTGAAATTAGATAAATTAAATAATTAGCCTTAGTGTAACAAATTGTAGGGTTGGGCTCGCTGCAGGCTCTAGCCCAGCAGAGGGCACCAATTTCAATGGGCTTCGGGCACGCCGTTGGCTCGAGCCTGGATGATGGAGTTAAATCTAGTGACGAGAGCACCCGCTGCACATTCGCCGTGAGCTCGAGCACGCCATACTCGTCTGCCTGGCGCTCGAGTGTCAGTTCAATAAATTGGCCACTGACTTACTATTTCGCGTTTTAAATAGGAAAAGGAGAGAGAGATTAGATCGAACGAAAGTAGAGCAACAAAGGAGAAAGAGAGGAAAAGAGAAACGGAAGGATTTCTCCGTCAATTTCGGCCCAATCAGAGTAAGAAAATTGGTAAATCAGGTTGAGGCAAGCATACCCTAAACTCCATCTGTCCTTGTTGTTGCTTTTTGATATCTCCATTTTGGTATTATTACTCTAATACTCTCCTCCTCTAAAATTTGTTATGTGTAATACTTGTTTTCTAAATTTCTCATGATTTTATGGATAGATTTCATACTTAAGTATAAGTACTATGATTTATTATTCCGATTTTATTATTTGGCTTGCGTTTCGTGTCTGATTTGTATCCGGAATAATTCTCCTAAACCCTAGCTCGAACATGAAGGTATAAAATTGTTGTAAACTTTGAATTATGAGATAAAAATATTATTTGATGAATTATCTAAACTTATTAGACATGTTTATCTGAAATTTGCTAAAAAGGTCATACAATATGAAAATATTGAGAACTGCAAGATTTATCTAAAGGCTTAGTGGTATGAATTTGAAGTGACTTTTGAAGTATGATGAACTAAGGCCATGAGTTAAGAACAAGAATATCCTAAGTTAAGTTAAAATTAGTAAGAAATTGGACCAAGGTTTGTTATTCAGTAGATAGTGTTCTTTGGCATGTCTTAGAAAATTATAGTAGTAATCGAAGATAACTCCATCCATAGAATGATATGTGGTTCGCCTTCCTTAGGGTGTTACTTGAAGGAATTTGACTTTTAATCATCCTACCCTCATAATGTAAATAAGGAGGAAAACTTTGGCCTTGGGTTATGTGGAGTAAATATAACATATCATCGATTATTCGCTCCATTAGTTGGTAAGGCCTACTAGCCCAGATCTCTCAAGAAATAAAAGTTAATCTAAATGACAAGTAAGTTGAGATGATTTATAATTTTTAGTATATTTTTCTGACTAAGATAAGTGAGAGAAATAATTAAAAAAAGATAAAAGAAGCAAAAATAAGATTTTTGTCTCCAAGTTCATGTTTATACATCGTTTCATACTTTTGCCTTCTCCATATGTATTTTGATTACTAATCCTTTCTATATCTTCCTTTCCACCTATATTTATATTTTATATAAAAAATTACATGTCCTTATTATTATACTACCTTATTAAGTAATTAGCTCACTCTTTGCTATTTTGTCTACCCTTCTAGATAATACTGTTGAATTAATGATGAGAAAGAGTAAAGATAGGAATTAGCTAATGAAGATTACTGGATCTCAAAAACTTTGACATTTTTGGTTGTTAGTGTATTATGAATGAAGCCAACTAATATTTTGGATGAATGTTATGTATTAAATGGCATGTCATATTGTATTTATTATGAATTTTTGTTATACTTCTGTATACTATTTTATGGATATAATTATACTTCTGCAGGTATGATTTCGAAATTATATAGGTTTCTAGACAGTATCTCTATTAGATCCAATGTGATAGTTGTGAGTACTGTATTGAAGTCATAGATGATATGGTATTGATGTTAATCTTGTGTATGAGTTGTGTATATGTTGTGGTTGAATGTGATTGAAATTTTGAGGTCTATTTATTGAAAATATTTTGTACAGGTTATATTATTTAAGTTGTATGTTTGGCTTTCGTCCATATTTAGGAGAGACTCTGCCCAATTTTTTTCAGAAATTATTATGCCTAAGAAATTGTGAATTAGTTTAGTTAAGTATGATTATTGACAAAGGCCATTAGTGGATGACGACCCGCTCCGTCACAAGATGTGATTTGAGTCAAGTAGGAATGGATGGCTTGATCTAGTTTTTGCAAAAAGTACCAATGATGCTTACCTCGGATCCATAAAGTTATTCAAGTGTAGTTGAATTGAATTTTGAACTCATTATATCTTGATCTTGCACACCACAATATTTTACAAGAGATCAAAGTATACATGACTCACTTTTTAGTATATTATTTAATGTTTAAGTTATATATATTTTTTAGAAAATGGAAATAAAATGAAAATCTGAGGATGAAATAGAGTAGAGATTAGAGGATTTGGCTCCGTACTTTATGAGTTTTACAAGTGACTAGAGGACTAAAACTATTTTCAGATTGTTTCAATTCTCCCATTTTTTAGTAGTAGATGGCGTATTTATAACTTTATTGTTGGTTTGCAGTAGTTTTTTGAATAGAAATAATTGGTCATAAATTAAGCAGTTATATTATTTAGGAGCTAAATAGTCCAACCATTTTATAACCTTTGATTTTGTTGCTTGTCTGTTGAATATATTAATTACTTACTTGATTCGACCGTTCATTCCTTAGTTCATGTAACCATTTGTCAGAATTAACTGTCCGATTTAATAACTATCCAACCATTGGTACCTCAGTCTTTAGTATTTTCAGCAGTCCAATTATTTGGCTACTTGATAATTTGATCATTCAGTCGGATTCCTTTTTAACCTGAGCCTAACAATTCAGTTAGTTCATATATCATCATGAGTTTATTATTTACAGGACCTAGCAAGGAGTGTATGTGACTTTATAGTTCCCATGGTATAGTATCAATGCGTTGAATCGGTCATATCATAGACAGTACTGACATTTAAAGGTCAGCGAATAACAATGACGTACAAAGGATATGTATTACAAGAACTGGTTGGATGGGTGGGGGGGGTACTTTTTTTAAGGCTATTTGAACAACTACATCTACTAGGAGCTCATGAGGGTTGCACTTCAATAGTGAGGTATAATTTATAAGCTTCAATTTTAAGACCGTTGGATATAAATTTAATGATTTATATATTCTTCAAAAAAATT